>WSTV01000438.1:0-25740 GCA_019632285.1 Tulasnella sp. 332 | reverse complement strand
CAGATGAGGTCAAGGATGGTCGTCTTGCCCGTATTTGCTTTGCCCATAATGAGCACCCGAAAGCGGAAAGGCCGAGCGCGAGGCGAGTGCGACTTCGAGTGAGATTGCCCCATTTTGGACGGGGGTGATGTTTGTGACGGTGATTCCGATTCCAACTTTGAGTGCGATCGCCTGATCCTGGATCCGAAAGTGTTCTGGTGGGAGTACTAGGAAGACCGAGCTGTCACAAGGTGGAAACGGTCAGATAGAAATATTGAGATGACTTGTCAGAGCGGTTGTAGTTTAGCCTGAGAAAGATCCTGCAATCCTCAACATCGCGTCTGTGACTCTGCTTTGGTAAGCACCAATAATAACGAGCCCCCCCCCCTCACCTTTGTTTCTCTCCCTTCTTGTGCCCTTCCATGCATTACACTCTACACTAACTCATCTGCCCCATGACTCCCTTCACTCGCCCTCAGGCAAAAACCCCTTGCCATATTTGTTGCCCCCACTCTCGGCTCCACACTCCCTAACTCGACTCGCTCCTGCTGTTTCGCTCAACTGTGCTTACCGTCCATCATAAGGCTATATGGCTCAGATACTGATGTCAATATGATTCTATTATCATCATGGAAAAGAGCTTTTGTCCAAGTCCATCAAGGGAGCAATGCCAGTTGACTACTAGGATTGAAGTCGAATCACGTCATGGACAGCAACTGACTGAGCGAGAAGGGATCCAATGCCGGTGTTTCTGAGTCGAAGGTGAGTTATATCCTACTCTCCATTTTTTTAAATCATGTATCCACCTTTCCTTATTCTATACTCAGGAAGCATTTTTGGATTGTGATCAGTTACAACTCCTCTAACTCGGTTTCTGTGAGTGTGTACACATGCTGTGCAAAGCAATCAGGGGGAATACATTGTTTTCTTTGACAGTGATCAGTTTAGATTCTTCATCCTATCTTGTACTGGGTGTGTGGTGAGCATGCAAATGAATATCATAAGACAAAATGAAAGGGATCTGGAACTCAAAGTCTACTGAATGATATGAGGATATCCTATATGCTTGCCCCTTTTTTGACAGCATTTACCAACCCAAAGATGGGGATGAAGGGCCACAAAACATTCACAAGAAGTACAGAATTAGTTATTAAACCTAAACAGGGTGCTGTCTAGGTCTCCTCTTGGTTGGATCAATATCTTCTTTTTTGTCATGTGAGATAGGCACTTTGCTGCTACATGCTACCGCAGGATTGACCAGAGCAACCCAACTTTAGTTCATCAACTCCCTCACACAGTTTAAAAAAAGATATCATAGGCCCAAGAATCAATGAGGCCCCTACTGTAGCGACCTCTGGTGGTGATGAGGGTAGATAATGCTATGAATGTGGGATACTGGTACTTGTAGACATGCAGGTCACACAAGGTCAAGGGTTTAGGGTACAGGGGTAAGTGTCATGACTTTGTCCTGCCCAAGTCCAAATCCAACACAGGCTCTTACTTTATGGTCACATCTACTTTCCCACACATCAGACCTCAGACATACTTTGGACTTATCTTGGTTTTACCTTAGACTATTTCTGATTATGTGTCTCCCTTAGTCAGCCTTCTCTCACTTAACTTACTTCTCTTCTCTCGGCTAGGAGGTCACCTGTCACTGCCCTGCACTTCTATTCCACAAATCCTCCCACACTGCTGCGCAGTGTACTTGTGTCATGTTTGTAAGCCTCCACTCCTGTAACCTATATATACTGGTAGGCGTAGAGGACTTAATCCTCACGCAATGTCTTGTATTCCCTCCTCTTATTGTACTCCCTCTCCTCTCTCCACTCACAATCATTGAGCTCCTAGTGCTCCTTGACTTCTCTCTATACATTTCACTTGTCCTCTCCATTAAGCTCCTAGTGCTCATCATCGTCCAGCAGTCCCTTCAGACACCTCATCATGACAGTAAGGTGTTTGGACTTGTGTACAAGAGACAGGGGACAGGATGTGCAGATAGCACACAGTGGGTTTGGCAGAGAGAACAGAACTCTTATTTTCCAGAGGGGAGAATAAGAGGTGAAGTGAGGAACAAACCTTCTCACTTCCTAACTACTTATACTACTTTTACAATGAGGCAGTGTTTGATTACATATAGAGAACAATAGAGAATATTCCAGAGCTCCTGTGCAACAACTGAGTCAGTTACACTGCATACAAAATCAGAACATAAAATGAACCCTGAGACACAGAGATGTGACAACAACAGTAAAGACTGTGGGAAACAGAGATGTGATAATAAAGAGAAAGGCTGTGAGAAATGGAGATGTGATGATAAAGGAAGAGGCTGTGGGAAAGTAGAGTTCAATTATACTTATCATTTGTTGTCTCAATAGTGGTCATGACACCTATGGGAAGCAAGACTCAATGAGGTAGCTGACCACTTCCTTCAATTGGTTTGTCAATAACACACCATCTCACCTTTCCTCACTCTGCCCACAGAGGTAGTCATCAATATTGTTGGGTTAGCTGTGGGCTTCACTATTCTCCTGAGATCACTGCAAGAACCTGATGACTAACACAAAAGGTTTCACGTTCTAGCACCAGTCTGTCAGGTCTTCATGTTGAGGGAACTCTTGAGTTGTGGTTCATCTTGGATCTCACCAATCAGAGGGGTAACTGGCAAGCATCCCTCAGGCTACCAGTCTCCTCTGGTGGCCATCTGGCACTAATTGCCATTGTTAATCAACCCTTTTCTCCTTTTAGACATCTCAAGATAGAGAATCATCCACCTTAGTTTAGACTCCTCAACACCTTTGTAATCCATGTCAGACTTGGAGAAGGTTGAAGCACCATGGCTCAAGACTCTCAGGCTTGGGTACCATAAGTCTCCTGAGGAATTGCAGCCTGCTTTTAATGTCCTTGAAGAGGGCCCACCAAACCTCTGTGACCTAAGTCTGATCAGAATCACTCTGAGAGATTAGAGTTTGCCAATCACACATCAACTTGGCTCACTCTCCCTGTCAACCACTTATGGAATTCCTTCCTTGTAGACACTTTTGGATGTGTTGCAAGGATGTCCCAACATGAGAACATTCAGACTCTACTATGTGGGTTTGGAAAGCAATGCAGAGGATAGAGCACCAATCAGTCTACTGTGTATATGGAGGACACGGGCGGTGAGGGGGAAAGGTATCTACTGAGTAATCTGAAGGCTCTATGGGTCACTGACTTGCATCTCTGGGACTCACTTAGATATGTCTCTGATGGAGCACAGTACGTCAACACAGTTACTTCACTCCTCATGAGCTCTTACAATCCATGCACAGCCTCTGCGATAGCCATTCAAGGTGGAAGCAGGCAGCCTGGCTGATAAAGTGGTGAGCTTCACCATGCATCACAAACTCTGTGTCATGCAAATCCTCAACTGGGTCATTCGAAGACTCAAAGCATCCCTCCTGATCAGCCCAACCTTTCTTCTATGGAAAGAAATGGATCCAATTGTTATCACAATATCTTGTCTAACAGGGGTGCTGTACTCTCTATCATCACCTGCTATGAGAACCCAGGTATGCTTCTAGGCACTCTCAGCTTCCTAAAGATGCACCCTATAGCAACCACACTTGGATATGGCCAAAGCTAGAGTCCATAAAGATAAACTTGTCAAGGTAAGAATCCATCATAGGAGAGTGTGCTTTGCATGCTGGAATGGCACTATGGCACTGTCAGAGAAACACCTCAGCCACCAGCTTCCTTGAAACAGTTGTTTTTGAAATCAACAGAAAAAAAATGTTGAAGGTGACGCTCAAAACTATCCACAGAGCATAGGGGAAAGCGTGACGATGCTGGGAGTGATGGAAACAATGGGAATGCTAATAGTCCATCAGTTGACAACCAAGGAGAAGGGCCTCTTGAATTGTATCACATCATGGGTAGCAATTGATTACTTGTAGATGAGTAAAGCTGAGGTTGAATTATATCTTACCTATTATCTTTACCATGTTCTCACCTTTCTGCTTTCCACACCTAGGAAGTGTCTTAGATGATAATCAGTCAAAACAACTCTAAATCAATTTGTGTGAACATATACATGTGCTATTCTGGCAGTCAAACAGAATACACTGTCCTCTTTGGATTGGGTGGTGACTCTGTTCACCATCTCCCTCACTCTTCCTATTGAATATGGAATGTTGTCTTAGAGGCTGCACTAAAAGATGAAGATGAAAATGAAAGTTAAAATATGCCAGAATTGTGAGCTTATAGTGCATATTTGCCTTTTCTTTTTTCCTTTTTTTGTGTGTGTGAGAACGGTGGTGAACTCGCCAGCTGAGCAAACCAGAGTTGTTGAGTCTGGAACAGTGTAGGGTTCTACATATTTGCCCTTGTAACACATCTTTTTTTTTGTGTGAGAATGGTGAGGAACTCACTAGCTGAGTGAACTAGAGTTGTTAAGTCCAGAACACTGTAGGGTTCTTGAAACCCCCTGTCTGGCCTATTAGGATAGACCATAGGCACATGCTCGCCCCTGGCCATATAGGTTGGCGACTTCATGTACCCCTTTATATCCCTATTAATTGGGGAAGATTGTAGTGACCTCTGTCAGACTCAGGGTAGATAGTGGTTGGTAATGTGGGAACTATTGAACTTGAATGTGCATGTTGTAAGGTCAAAGGTTCCAGGTTATGAATCAGGGTTCAGGGGATGAGGGAAGTTTGTGCAGATAGTGCATAATGGTAGTATGAGAGTATAAGAGTGTCACAACTTCATCAGGCTCTAAGTCCAGTCAAACACAGACTCCTCCTTGTAGTCACATCTACTATCCCAAGAATGCAGACCTCAGATTAACCTCAGAACAATATTGGTTTTACCATGGATTCTTTCTAATCATGTGTCTCCCTTTGTAAGCCTTCTCTTGCTTAACGTTCTTCCCCTCTCTTGCCTGGGAGGTCACCTGTCACTGCCCCATGCTTCTACCCCATGTGTTCTCCCACACCACCACACAGTGTACTCATGTCATGTTTGTAATCCTCCACCCCTGTACTCTATATATACTGGTAGGCTTTGAGGACTTATTCCTCATGTGACATCTTGTATTCCCTCTCCAATTGTATCTTCTCCCCTACCTCTCCTCTCATCTTCATTGAGCTCCTAGTGCTCCTTGAAGTCTCTTATACATTTCTCTTGTCCTTCCTGAGCTCCTAGTGCTTGTCACCACCATTGTCCAGCAGTCCCTCAGCTGTATTCATGACAAAGAGTTGATTTTGGAGGGACAAGAACAGGAGGCAGAGTAAGGAACATTCCTCCTCACTTCCTAACTACTTATACTGTTTTACTGAGAAGCTGTGTTTGATGACAAATACAAAGAAGATTAGAGAACATTCCAGCATGATAAGTTAAGAGGCTAAGTTAGTGCACAGTACATAACAATCTGTCATGACTTCATCCTGCTCCAAGTCTAAATGAACAGAGGCTCTCCCTCTACAATCACAATCTACTCTTGTCATGAAGTGGGCTGAGGTGACTGCTGGATGATGACAAAGGGACTTAGGATGATGATAAGCACTAGGAGCTCAAGGAGGAGGACAATGAGGAAATGTATAAGAGACAATGAGGAGCACTAGGAGCTCAACGTTGATGAGTGGAGAGAGGAGAGGGAGTACAATGTAGGAGAGGAGATACAAGACGTTGCATGAGGAATAAGTCCTCTATGCCTACCGGTATATATAGAGATACAGGAGTGGAGGCTTACAAACCTGACATGAGTACAATGCACAGCAGTGTGGGAGAACATGAGGACAGAAGTGTGGGGCATTGACAGGTGACCTCCTAGGCGAGAGAAGAGAAGTAAGTTAAGTGAGAGAAGGATGACAAAGCAAGACACATGATTAGAAGATAGTCCAAGATAATTCTGAGAATAGTCTGGGATGTGTCCGAGGTCTGTTCTGTGGGAAAGTAGAATGTGATCATAAGATGAGAGCCTGTGCTCGAAGTTGGACTTAGATGTGACGTAGTCATGACAACTCTCCCACAAGATGGACTTCAGAGTATTCTTGGCTTTACCTTGGACTAACTTCTTATCATGTGTTTCACTTAGTAAGCCTTCTCTTGCTTAAGACTCTTCTCTTCTCTTGCTTAGGAGGTCACCTGTCACTGCCCCATGCTTCTACTCCACATGTTCTCCCACACCACCATGCAGTATACTCATGTCATGTTTGTAAGCCTCTACTCCTGTAACCTATATATACTAGCAAGTGTAGAGGACTTATTCCTCACACAATGTCTTGTATCTCTCCCTCTCTCTTGTACTCCCTCATCCTCTCCACTCACCACTGTTGAGCTCCTAGTGCTCCTCAGTGTCTCTTATACATTCCTCTTTGTCCTCTCCATCGAGCTCCTAGTGCTCACCACTGCAAGTACCTTCATCACTGTCATCCAGCAGTTCCATCAGACACCTCATTGTGACACAATCACAACATAGAGCAAAGGGTGAGAATGGAGATGTGACCATAATAAGAAAGACTGTGGGAACAGAGAGGTGACTATAAAGGAAGAGACCATGGGATTGGAGATGTGATAATAAAGGAAGAGACCATGGGAATGTAGAGTTCAATTGTACTTAGCAATGGCTGTCTCAATGGTGGTTGTAACAAAGATAGTCTAGGGGGTTTGGCAGTGTCCCAGCAAGCTGGTCTTATGTTACCCTCCAGAGTATTGGTTGTTGGGCCTGCAGGTGGCCATCAATCTCAGACTCACTCTCTTCCTAGCCATGATCTTCAAAGACCATTTGTAAATTGATACCAGTCCTGTGAATAAGGCCTTTCTATATGTTTATCAGGGTCAAAAGCTCCTTTTGCTTCTGTGATCCCTGGTTCTCTGGCAGTTTGGCTACATTAAAGTTTGATGCTGCTTGCCAGATGATTGCATCCTTGAGGGTTGTGATAGCTTGCCTCTTAGTGATTGTTTCTTCCCAGATATGCAGTGTGTTCCAGAGTTTCCAGATGACAAATGCTCTCTCAGCAATCATCATTTTGTATAGGGCATTTCCCATCTTGGATTGTCCCTTTGTTGATAGTCCAATTCCTAGGATATCTTCATAGGCTGGCATTTCAAAGTCTACATTCCTTGTTGCCACTGCCTATTTAAGCATTTTACCTGTGTGTTTCCAGGTTGCTCTCCACCATCCATTCTGGCATTCAGTCATGATGTGCCTGAGGGATTCTGGTGCTCCACATGAGCATGGCGCTTTCTCTTGCCAGTCCTCTCCCCATTTAATGATGAACTTTCTGTACACTGTATGGCTATGTAATGCTACCTATAAGAAGTCAGAGATTTCCTTCCTTAGTGGAGGGTTTCTGATTGATGTCCATAGTGCAGCCTCAAAGTGGAGGTCACCTGTTTGTTGGTTGTAAAGTCAGCTCTCTTGAGATGGCTTTAGGGTTTGGCCTAGGAGTAACACTCCTAATGTGTACTTTCACAAAGGATGTTTTTAGTGTTGTTGCAGATATTCTGGGGCTAAGTGGTTCAGAGTACAAGGGATCTCTCCTCAAGAGACCTGTGTATACAAAGTGGTTGTGATGGGGAGTCTAGCTACAATCTAGCTCCCCTTATATATATGAGCAATCCCCCTATGACTCATTCCAAACCACCACAACTGCTCCACCTATGTTATACACAGCTACTGTGCAGTATCTCATGACTCCATCCTGTGTTTTGCACAGTCCTTCTAAGTTCATAGGGCAGGTTCTTCTCCTGTGGTGAAAATAACCTTTCTAGCTCTGGATTCTGCTCTACAGCTCTATTCCAGTTATGACATCATTCTGATGTCATTTGTTCATCTTCCCCCTATTTCCCACTAAGGGGTTACTCATCTAACCCATAAGAAATGATCTTGTTCACGCTTTAATCCTGCATTCAGTTCTTTGTGGAATTCCGGAGTTAAGGGCAAAGTGGTTTGCCTGCAGCATGTGCATTGTGCATTTTGGTCTTGACAGACATATCCAGTATTACGGGCAATTGTATATAGTGAAGGCAATACACCTTATAGCACTGCTGCTTGAATC
This sequence comes from Tulasnella sp. 332, assembly GCA_019632285.1. Classification (NCBI taxonomy): domain Eukaryota; kingdom Fungi; phylum Basidiomycota; class Agaricomycetes; order Cantharellales; family Tulasnellaceae; genus Tulasnella; species Tulasnella sp. 332. The sequence goes on along the minus strand of WSTV01000438.1, from coordinate 17,719 downwards.
ATGTTTTGTAATTCAAGTGACAGTTTACTCTTAGGGCCCTGGGTCTCATGCCAGGTCTGGTCTAGGAGGGAAACCATCTGAAGGGGAAGTCTTCCCTAAGAGGTTTTTTGATGAAGGTTATCAAGGAATGAGGCCCACTGGGGTCTCTGCTCTCTTGGCCTTCTCTATTTCTTGACTCAGGTTAGATGCACAGCCTGTTGCCTTGCTTTAAAATTGGGTAGGTTCAGGTGTCACAAATAGAGCTGAAAGTACTGCTGGATGAGGAGGAGGAGGATGGTGGTGAGCACTAAGAGCTCAATTGAGAGGACAAAGGTATGTATAAGAGACACCGAGGAGCACTAGGAGCTCAACATTGATGAGAGGAGGGGAGAGCAGCGGATAAGAGAGGAGTACAGTGAAAGAGGGGATACAAGATGTTGTGTAAGGAATAGGTCCTCTGTGCCTACCAGTACACACAGGTTACATGAGTGGAGGATTACAAATATGACACAAGTACACTGTGTGGTGGTGTAGAAAGGTATGTGGAGTAGAAGTGTAGGGCAGTGACAGGTGACCTCCTAAGCGAGAGAAGAGAAGAACGTCAAGTGAGAGAAGGCTGTCATGACCACCATTGAGACAACAAATGATAAGTACAATCAAACTCTATGTTCCCATGGTCTCTTCCCTTATCATCACATCTGTGTTTCTCATGGCCTTTCTCTTTATTATCACATCTCCATTTCCAACAGTCTTTACTATTGTTGTCACATCTTTGTATCTCAGGGTTCATTCTATGTTCTGATTCTGTATGTGGTGCAACTAGCTCAGTTGTTGCACAGCAGCTCTGGAATGTTCTCTATTGTTCTCTATATGTAATCAAACACTGCCTTGTTGTAAAATTAGTATAAGTAGTTAGGAAGTGAGGAGGTTTGTTCCTCACTTCGCCTCTTGTTCTCCCCTCTGGAAAATAAGAGTTCTGTTCTCTCTGCCAAACCCACTGTGTGCTATCTGCACATCCTGTCCCCTGTCCCTTATACACAAATACAAACACCTTGACCCTGTGCCCCAGACCTGTGACCTTGTGACCTGCACATCCACAAGTACACCATTCCCACATTCGCAACACTTTCTACCACACCACATCCAGAGGTCACTACAAAGGCTTACTAAGAGAGACACATGATTAGAATAATGTCTGAGGTAAAATCAAAGATAGTCTGAGTTCCGTTCTATGGGATAGTAGAATGTGACCATATAGGGAGAGCCTGTGTTTGAATAGACTTAGATGTCATGACTTTGTCATGCTCTAAGTCCAACTTGAACATGGGCTCTCTCTCTATAGTCACTTTCTACTATCCCATGGAACAGACCTCAGACTATTCCTGATTTGACCTTGGACTAACTTCTAATCATGTGTCTCTCTTGGTCAGCCTTCTCTCACTTAGCGTTCTTGTCTTCTCTTGCTTAGGAGGTCACCTGTCACTGCCCTGCAATTCTACTCCACATGTTCTCCCACACCACCACGCAGTGTACTCGTGTCATGTTTGTGATCCTCCATTCCTGTACCCTATATATACTGGTAGGTGTAGAGGACTTACTCCTCATGTAACATCTTGTATTCCCTCTCTACTGTACTCATTTCCTCTCCTCTCCACTCATACACATTGAGCTCCTAGTGCTCCTTGTGTTCTCTTTATACATCTCATTGTCTTTCTCATTGAGCTCTTAGTGCTCAATATCATCCAGCGGTTTCCTCAGTCCTCCCCTTGTGATATTACATTGTGTCTTATAAACCACTCCACAACAACCTATGCCAGTACTCCAATACAACTTGAGGAATAAAGAAACCCCAAACCTTTATACACCAAACACCAGCAATCTTGTACAGTACACCAATCAAGTCATCACCTTTGGAGTAGAACACAAAGACCTCGAGAAAGTAAAGAGGGCACTACCCAGAAGTTGGGTAATTCAAGAGTATCATCCCTACCCAAAGGTTGTTATCCCCTACTTCCTAAAGCGATCACAACTGGCAAGACTTATACACATAGATCAAAATATCCAACCAGCCTATCTTTTCATCAATTGGGAATCTAAACAAAAATCCATTTCACACACACCACCTTTGAAAACCTAACCCGTTGGGGCTGTGTCACGACTACGTCTTGCCTCAAAGGACAACTCGAACACAGGCTCTTACCTTATAGTCACATTCAACTATCCCACGAAACGGACCTCGGACTTATCTCAGACTATTATCGGTTTAACCTCGGACTAACTTCTATCATGTGTCTCTCTTTGTCAGCAAGCTTCTCTTCTATTCCTGCACCGTCCCTACTCTTCTCTCGGCTAGGAGGTCACCTGTCACTGCCCCGCACTTCTATCCTCGTGTTCTCCCACACCACCGCGCAGTGTACTCGTGTCATCTTTGTAATCCTCCACTCCTGTAAATGTATATATACCAGTAGGCGTAGAGGACTTATTCCTCACGCAATGTCTTGAATTCCCTCCTCTATTGTACTCTCCTATCATCATCCTCCACTTATCACTATTGAGCTCCTAGTGCTCCTTAGTGTCTCTTATCCATTATCCTTTGTCCTTCTCATCAAGCTTCGAGTGCTCAACATCGCCATCACCCTCGTCGCCGTCATCCAGCAGTAATCTCAGACATCCCATCATGACATTACGTTGCGTCATAACACCGCTCCACGACACATGCCAGTACTCCGCTACAATCTAAGAAACAAAGAAACACCCAACCTTTATACACACAACATCAGCAGACTAGCACAGGACACCAATCGAATAGTAGCATTCGCCATCGCACACCAAGACCTTGACCGAGTCAAGCGTATCCTACCGGGCAGCTGGGTCATTTGTGAGAACCACCCATTCCCCATCATTTGCATTCCATACTATCCCAAGCGTCAGCAACTCGCACAAATCATCCACGTCGATCTGACCATCTGTCCAGCTTATCTCTACGTTGAACTCGGTGTGCAAACCAAATTGCACTTCGTCCACACAACATTCGAAAGCCTCGCCAGGTGGGACTAAACAGTCACGCCTCCCAAACAAGCAAGGACATATCGCGATCGAGTACCGTCGGAGCACGACTCGGATAGCGAAACCCATAGTATCATCCACTCCCCATCTCCATACATTCACCCCGTTCAACCACTAGCCCCATTCATACCAACTATCACACTACTGCCAGCAATGGCAACTCATCAACCAACATACGATCAGCTACTAGCGCAGATCGCTACATTAGCCACCCAAGTGGCCCAACTCACCACCAATGTAGGCAACCTCGCCAACCTCCCACCACCACCAGCGGGCCAAGCGGCCACTCACACCCAGTATATCTTCGTCAGTCAACCAGTAACCCCAGGGCCATTGATCACCAGCTGACAAGTCACGCAGCTGCCGCCAAAGGGACCCAAAGTAGCGGTTCCTGAGAAGTATGACGGAAAGAAAAGAGGTGACAAAGCGTACGAGTTCATCGCGTCATGTGAACAGTACATCGTCATGTCTGCTCAGCAATTCTCAAGCGACCTCGACCTGATCAACTGGTCGATCGGCTACCTCATCGATGAGGCGCAGAAATGGTCGCTCATAGTCATCAAAGACCTCTCCTCCGCCACACCCACCATCGATACCTGGGGAAAATTTAAACAGACATTCAAGCACACGTTCGGCGACCCTGATCGGGAAGCAAAAGCCGAAGCCGCCTTGCGAAACCTCCGGCAAGTGAGCTCCGCCGCAACCTACACAGCGGAGTTCAGCAAATTCGCCCACCACGTCACCTGGAATGACCAGGCGCTCATGTCACAATACAAACTGGGTTTGAAGGCCGAGATCAAATTGGCCAAGGCAGCTACAGCATGGGCCAACAATCTCCTGGATCTGCAGGAGGAGGCCATCACGATAGACAATCGACTGTTCGAAGCACACGCGGAAGAAAGACATCAGCACCCGCGACCCGCAGCACCCGTGCAACAACAAGCACCTCATCCCCAACAACCTCAGCAACCGCAACAGCCACGTAACCCGAACCCATATATACAGCAGGTCTTGAGGGAAAGAGCCCAACAAAGACCACCGCAACAACAACAACCGCCTAGGAACCAAGGACGCCCCGGCGCCCCCCGCGATCCCAACGCTATGGAGATCGACCAGGGAGGACGACGACGCCTGACCGATGTGGAGAAGCAGAGAAGGAGACAGGCTGGAGCATGCCTGCGTTGCAGACAAATGGGACACTTCGCGAGAGATTGTAGGGCTGCGCCCCTGGCGGTAAACGCTGGGTTGGATCGACGAGCAGCACCGAGACAAGAAGAAGATCGAGACGCGCGAGCAGATGCAAGGGCGGCGGAATTGAGACAAGCGGATGAAGAGGCCGGGAGGGCCTTCGCAGGAGTAGACGTGCAGAGGGAGGGGCAGGAAGACGGCGCTGAGTGCCAGGGAAACGCCTGGGACTGAGGTGCGACATCGTGTCACCGTCAGTCCCGTTATGCTCAAACTTTTTTTATCCTCTACATTCCATGCACGAGTCCTTTTCATATGATGTACCCCCCACTACCACTACCACTATCACAGCAAACGCCCTCATTGATAGCAAATACCAGAACCTTGACATCAGAAAAGACCTGGAAGCGCCATTGGAACTAGAAGCAACATTAAAGTTTGGAAAAAACGCGATCCCTATACTCGCCCTTTACGATCCTGGAGCATCGTCCACATTCATTAATAAATCCCTCGTCCATGATCACCTAATTCCTACCTTCGAAATACCCGCTCGACCCGCATACACGATAAATGGGGAACCTATCCAGGAAGAAGGCATCGACAGAGCTGTTCGGTGCCAACTACAAATCGAAAACCATGCCCACGAGCAGAAATTCCACGTCGCGGACATCGGAAGATACAATGTAGTCATAGGACTCACTTGGATACGACAACATCAACCTGAAATCGAATGGTCGAAGGAAGCGGCAGACAGAGTAGTGTTTAAATCCCGATACTGCTCGCAACACTGTCTCCCTCAACACATCGACGCGTATGGAGTAGATTCGAGAGCCCCTCGAAAGCCGAAGAAAGACACGAACATCAGAGAGAACTGGGAAACTTTGGTCAGCCAACCAAAGACATCGAAGAAAGACGAAGTTAACATTGCTTTTATAATGGAGAATGCTTGGAAAAAGCATGCCGTAGACGCTATTGACCTCAGTGTGTTCTGGTCACACGAGCTCAATCCCCTCGAGATTGCAGCAGGACAGTCGCACGCGGCAAGGATCGCGGAGCAGGATGACAAGTCCAAACCGAAGAAGGAACCGGCAGAAGCGGTCCCTGCACGATTCCATCGATACTTAGAAATATTTGATAAGAAGGAATCCCAAGTACTACCACCCGCGTGCGACTATGACCTCCGTATAGACCTACTCCCTGGGAAAACCCCTCCGTTCAAGAAGATATACGCCATGTCACCCACCGAGCTCAACGCCCTTCAAGAATACCTTGACGAAAATCTTAAAAAGGGACACATCCGACCGTCGAAGTCACCAGCTGGGGCACCAGTGATGTATATGAAGAAGAAAGATGGAAGCCTCCGCCTCTGCATCGATTATCGGGACCTCAATGCCATGATGGTAAAAAACCGATACCCGCTGCCGCTCCCGAACGAAATAATGGACAGAGTACAAGGAGCAAAGATATTCAGCAAAATTGATCTGCGATCTGGATATAGCAATGTTAGAATAGCAGAAGGCGACGAATGGAAGACGGCATTCAGAACTCGATATGGACACTACGAGTATACCGTCATGCCTTTCGGCCTCACTAATGCCCCTGCCAACTTCCAGCTCTTTATGAACAACATCTTCAGAGACATGTTGGACCACCAAATCGTCATCTACCTAGACGACATTCTGATCTTCGCAAAGACAAAGGCGGAACACGATGAGATCGTAATGGAAGTCTTGAGAAGACTGAAGGAGAACAACGTATGGGCCAATCACTCGAAGAGTGAGTTCGAATTAACCGAGATCGAATACCTGGGATTCATCATCGACGTAACAACGATGAGGATGGATAAATCGAAGATAGCCGCAATTGAAGAATGGCCAGTACTGAAGTCCGTCCACGACATCCAAGTATTCCTGGGATTCGCAAACTTCTACCGAAGGTTCATCCAAGGGTACTCAAAGATCGCCCGACCTATGATGGATCTGCTGAAGAAAGGCGAGAAGTTCGTATGGGGAAGTAAACAACAGGCATCCTTGGATACGTTCAAGAAAGCATTCACATCGTCACCTGTGCTTGCCTTCCCCGACTTCGAAAAACCTTACGTAGTGGAAACCGACTCATCAGTCTTTGCCAGGGGAGCCATACTGTCACAAAAGGGTGAGGATGGAAAGCTCCACCCGATTGCCTATGCCTCGAAATCACTGACACCAGCAGAGAGAAACTATGACGTCTACGACCTGGAACTCCTTGCCATCTACGAAGCCTTTAGAGACTGGAGACAATACCTTGAGGGGGCAAACGGTCAGACCACAGTAATAACTGACCACGCCAACTTGGAAACCTTCATGACAACGAAGGAACCATCGAGAAGACAAGCCAGATGGAGTCTATTCCTGGCTGGGTTCGACTTCAAAATCATCTATCGACCCGGAGTAAAAGCGAGACCCGACCCTCTATCCAGAAGGCCAGATCATCAGCCAAAGGGGGAAGAAGAGAATTTCAAATCAATTCTCAAAAATCGAACTTCGAAGTCAACGCCACAATATTCTCGGATAAAGAAATCGTCGAAAGAATCAGAAACAAACTAGACAAAGACAAGTCAATGTCTGCTGTCCTGGCCTTCTTACGATCAGACGAAACAAGGGCACCATCCAAGATAAGGGAAAAGATGAGCGATTACTGCCTAATAGACAACATACTCATGTACAAGAGGAAGATCTACATCCCACAGAACTATGGGATACGCAAAGACATCATAGAATCAAGGCACGACGCGATCACGGCAGGACATCCCAGCAGGGCTAAAATGCTAGAGTTGATATCCAGGAACTACTGGTGGCCTTCAATGACGAAATTCGTAAACGATTACGTGGACCACTCCAACCCATGTCTTCGAACCAAGGTGATCAACCAAAAACCACAATGACCTCTGCAGCCATTGGAAGCCCCAGAAGGACGATGGACAGATATCACATACGACTTCATAGTAAAACTCCCGACGACCAAGCGAAAGAACGACTCGATACTCGTAGTAGTGGACAGATTCACGAAAAGGGCTCACTTCATCGCGACCAAGGAGAGTTCATCAGCTCAAGACACCGCGAAGATGTTCCTAGAGAACATATGGAAACACCACGGAACCCCGCTACGAACAGTATCGGATCGAGGCACAACATTCAACTCGGAGTTCATGAAGAGATTGTATGAGTCGATCAGTGTCAAACCCAACTTCTCGACTGCGTACCATCCACAGACAGACAGACAGTCAGAGAGGATCAACTCAATGCTGGAACAATACCTTCGATTATACGTGAACTACAGACAGGATGACTGGGACGAATGGCTAGTGATAGCCGAATTTCAATACAACAATGCAACCAGTTCGTCCACAGGGGTCACACCATTCTACGCAGATCAAGGAAGACACCCAGTGATTGCACCACAAGCATTCAATGAAGTCCAGGTCCCAGCAGCAGAAGAAATGGCAATGAAGATCAAGGAAATTGGGGAAGAAGTAAAAGCAATGTTGAAGAAGGCAGAGGAAAAGCACTGGACCTTCTACAATGTTCACACACAACAGGTGACTCCGCATCAAGTCGGGGATCGTGTATGGCTGAGCTGAAAGGACAGTCTCACCGGAACCAAGGCGATTAAGACGTCAAGACCCTCAGCGAAGTTAGAACATAGAAGGTTCGGACCCTATGAGGTAATGGAGAAGGTCGGAAGGTCAGCCTACAGATTGAGACTCCCAGACACGCTAAAGATACATCCTGTGTTCCACGTATCACGGCTAACTGCCACGTCGAAGGACCCAATTGAAGGACGAAGGACGTCATCCCCACCTCCTGTGCAGAATGAGTTAGGAGAAGAAGAATACGAAGTGGAACGAATCTTGGACTCACGATGGAATCGAACAAGATTTTAGTACCTCATACAATGGAGAGGATATGACACGTCAGAGAACTCATGGAACTACCTCGAGGACACTATCAATGCCGACGAACTGATCAAGGAGTTCCACGAATCCAATCCAGACAGACCTCATCCCAGAAGGTTGCATCGCACTCCACCGAACGATCGCGCTCAGCAACCTTAGAGGGGGCAACTGTCACGACTACGTCTTGCCTCAAAGGACAACTCGAACACAGGCTCTTACCTTATAGTCACATTCGACTATCCCACGAAACGGACCTCAGACTTATCTCAGACTATTATCGGTTTAACCTCGGACTAACTTCTATCATGTGTCTCTCTTTGTCAGCAAGCTTCTCTTCTATTCCCACACCGTCCCTACTCTTCTCTCGGCTAGGAGGTCACCTGTCACTGCCCCGCACTTCTATCCTCGTGTTCTCCCACACCGCCACGCAGTGTACTCGTGTCATCTTTATAATCCTCCACTCCTGTAAATGTATATATACCAGTAGGCGTAGAGGACTTATTCCTCACGCAACGTCTTGAATTCCCTCCTCTATTGTACTCTCCTATCATCATCCTCCACTTATCACTATTGAGCTCCTAGTGCTCCTTAGTGTCTCTTATCCATTATCCTTTGTCCTTCTCATCGAGCTTCGAGTGCTCAACATCGCCATCACCCTTGTCGCCGTCGTCCAGCGGTAATCTCAGACATCCCATCATGACAGGCTGAAATCACAATACCTCCTAAACAAACATGTCGATTACAGTTTTGACTGCCATCCCCACTCTCATCAGACAACGACACACAAATCCTTTGATCCCTAACCCCATACCATGCACCATCATCCCCACCTTCATCATTAGCAACAACCTCAGTGCCAGCCATAGCTACTCAACAACAAAACCCTTACGACCTGCTACTCATACAGATAGCAGCATTAGCCACACAACTCCAAACCCTCACCACCAATGTTAACAACATGACTGGGCCTGCAGCTGCAGCACAGCAACTCCCCATTCCCACCACACATATGCTCTACACATTCACCACATCTCCAATGGCACTGGGACCATCGATCATCACACAACAAGTTGCTCAACTTCCACCCAAGGGACCAAAAGTAGTGGTCCCCAACAAGTACAATGGAAAGAAGAGGGGTGACCAATGCTACAAGTTCATCTCATCATGCGAACAATATATGGTGCTATCATCCCAGCAATTTGCAGACAATTGGGCACTTATCAACTGGCTGATGGGCTACCTCACTGAAGAAGCCCAAAAATGGGCCTTGATCATCATTAAGGATGCCACCAGACTCAACCCCACCATCACAACATGGGGACAATTCAAGAGCTCATGCAACATGCCTTTAGGGACCTAGATCAGGTAGCAAAAGCAGAAACCACCCTGTGGAACCTCAAACAATCAGGGTCTGCAGCAACATACACAGTGGAATTTAGCAAGCATGCCCATCATGTCACCTGGAATCAAGAAGCGTTGATCTTACAGTACAAACTGGGGCTCAAGGCAGAGATCAAGTTGGCTAAGGCAGCTATTGGCTGGGGAGCAACATTGATGGATGTCACAAGTAGGATTCAAGAACCACTGGATGACAACTGTGACAGTGGAGGTGAGCACTAGGAGCTCAAGGGGAATGACAATGAAATGTATAAGAGACAGTGAGGAGCACTAGAAGCTCAACACTGATGAGAGGAGAGAGGTAGAGAGGAGTACAGTAGAGGGAGAGATACAAGATGTTGTGTGAGGAGTAAGTCCTCTACACCTACCAGTATATATAGAGTATATGAGTGGAGGATTACAAATGCAACACAAGTGCACTGCATGACGGTATGAGATAACATGAGGATTAGAAGTGCGGGGCAGTGACAGGTGACCCCCTAAGCGAGATAAGAGAAATGACCTAAGTGAGAGAAGGCTGACCAAGCAAGACACATGATAGAAGTTGGTCTGATGTAAAACCAATGTGGGTCCATAGTCTGTCCTGTGAGATAGTAGATAGTGACCATGAAGGAGGAGCCTGTGTTTGAGTTGGACTTAGAGCATGATGTAATTGTGACAATGGATGTGCAGGAGGAAGCAGTAACGATTGACAACCGTCTCTTTGAAGCACATGTGGAGGAATGATAACAAAACCCCTGTCCTCACATTCAACAAACACCTCACCCCCCACAATGGCAACAACAACAACAGCAATGCCCAGTCAATAAATACCTACAAAAAGTCATTTGAGAAAGAGGTGGAGTTCTGCTGCATCAGCAGCAGCTTCAGCCTCAACAGCCTTGACAGCTAGGACATCAAGGTGCCCCTCATGATCCCAATGCTATGGAGATCAACCAGGGAGGACACTGATGCCTGACTGAGGCTGAGAAGCAATGAAGGTAATAGGCAGGCACTTGTCTGAGGTGTGGCCAGATGGGTCACTTTGCCAGGGACTGCAGGGCAGCTCCCTTGAATGTCAATGCCAGGTTGGATAGACCCACTGCACCTAGAGAACCGGATCAGGATGACAGAAGGGCTGTAGAGATGAACGCAGCGGAGGAAGCAGCAGACAGGGTCTTTGCAGCAGTTGTAGATGCCTGAGAGAATGGGCAGGAGAACAGTGCAGGGCATCAGGGAAATGCCTGGGACTGAGGTGCAACATCGCATCACCATCAGTCCCAATATGCTCATCAAACTTTTTTACTCCTCTATATTCTATGCCCAAGTCTTTTCTACATGATGTATTCCCTACTACCACTACTACTATCATGGCAAACGCCCTCATCAATAGTCAATACCAACCTCGCATCATCAGAAAAGACCTGGAAGCACTGCTAGAACTGGAAGTGACATTGAAGTTCAATAAAATCATGATCCCAATATTAGCCCTCTATGACCTGGGTGCCTTGACCACATTCATTAATAAACATCTCATCAACAAACATCAGATTCAAACCTTCAAAATCCCTTTGAGACCAGCATACACCATCAATAGAGAACCAATCCAGGAAGGAGGTATCAATTGAGCAGTAAAGTGCAACTTCAAGATCAAAAACCACAAACACACTGAACGATTCTACATAGCAGACATCAGAAGATATGATGTGGTCATAGGGCTGACATGGATTCAGCAACATCAGCCAGAAATTGAATGGTCAAAGGAAGCAGCTGACAGAATAGTGTTCAAATCCTGACACTGTTCCCAACCACAGTCTCTTTCTCTATTATCACATCTCCATTCCCACAGTCTCTTCCCTTATCATCACATCTCTGTTCCCAGGGATTGTTCTAGGTTTTGATTACTATTGTGGTGCAACTGACTCAACAATTACATCGCTTCACCAGAATGTTCCCTATGGTTCTTCAATGTTCTCCCTTTGTAATCAAACACCACCTCATAGTAAATCAGTATAAGTAGTTAGGAAGTGAGGAGGTTTGTTCCTCACTTCGCCTCTTGTTCTTCCCTCTGGAATAAGAGTGTCTCTTCTCTGTACCAAACCCATTGTGTGCTGTCTGCACACCCTGTCCCCTGTCCCTCATACATATCACCTTGAACCCTAAACCCACATACCCTATCCCTTGACATTATAACTTGCACAATTACAAGTTCACACTTTCCCACAGTTTCAACACTATCTACTACTGTCGTCAACAGAGGTCACTACACAAATACCTTGATGAGAACATCAAAAAGGCCATATAAGACCATCAAAGCTACCTGCAGGTGTCCCAGTCATGTATATGAAGAAGAAGGATGGAAGCCTTTGCCTATGTGTCGACTACTGAGATCTCAACATGATGACCATGAAAAACCGTTATCCATTACCACTCCTGAACAAAATCATAGACCGTGTGTAAGGAGTGAAGATATTCAGTAAGATCAACCTCTGATCCAGGTACAGCAATGTCTGCATAGCTGAAGGAGATGAATGGAAGACTGCATTTAGAACTCAATACGGTCACTATAAGTACATGGTGATGCCTTTTAGGCTAACGAACACACCAGCAAACTTCCAACTCTTCATGGACAGCGTCTTCAGAGAGATGTTAGATCATCAAGTCATCATATATCTGGATGACATCCTCATATTTGTGAAGACTTAAGAAGAACATGACAAGATAGTGATAGTGGTGCTGAAAAGGCTAAAGCAGAACAACATCTGGGCAAATCACTTGAAGAGTGAATTCAACCTCAAAGAGATCAAATACCTGGGGTTCATCATTGATGGATTAACAATGAGAATGGATAAAGCAAAGATTGCAGTGATTGAAGAATGGCTGGTGCCAAAAACAGTCCATGACATACAAGTATTCCTCAGGTTTGCAAACTTCTATTGGTGATTCATACAAGGATACTCTAAGATCACTCGACTGATGATGGACTTGTTGAAGAAAGGAGAGAAATTCAACTGGGGAAGTAAACAACAAGCCTCTTTAGAAGCATTCAAGAGAGCATTCACATTGTCCCCTGTCCTAGTGTTCCCAGACTTCGAAAAACCATATGTAGTGGAAACCAATTCCTCAGTATTCATGAGAGGCACAATCCTGTCTCAAAAGGGAGAAGATAGAAAACTCCACCCTATCACCTACGCATCTAAGTCACTGACACCAGCCAAGCAAAACTACAACATCTATGACCTCAAGTTACTTGCTATTTACGAAGCCTTCAGGGACTGGCGACAATACCTAGAAGGGGCAAAAGGTCAGACCACAGTGATAACAGACCACACCAATCTGGAAACATTTATGACCATAAAAGAACTATTAAGGAGGCAAGTGAGATAGAGCCTATTCCTCGCTGGGTTCGATTTCAAGATTGTATATCAACCAGGTGTTAAAGCACGACCAGATCCCCTGTCATGAAGGCCAGACCATCAGCCAAAGGGGGGAGTAGAGAATTTCAAACCAATTCTCAAAAAATCGTGTTTCGAAATTGCAGCCATGATGTTCTTGGATGAAGAGATTGTAGGAAGGATCAGGGAAGAACTGAGATCAGACAAATCAATGACTGCTGTCCTGGCCTTCCTTTGAAGCAACACAGACCAAACTCCTGTAAAGATCAAAGAGCAGATGAGTGACTACTGCCTCATAGACAATGTGCTAATGTACAAGCAGAAGATATATGTCCCCCAGAATCACTTGCTGTGAAAGGATGTCATCGAATCAAGGCATGATGCAGCAACTGCTGGACACCCTGGTTGAGCGAGAACATTCAAACTCGTCTCAAGAGCCTACTGGTAGCTATTGATGACCAAATTCATCAATGAATACATGTACCACTGTGACACCTGTCTTTGAACAAAAGTCATTAACCAGAAACTGCAAGGAACCCTGCAACCACTTGCAGCTCCTGAAGGAAGATAGACAGACATCACCAATGACTTTGTTATAAAACTCCCAGTCACCTGAAGGAAGAACGACTCAGTACTAGTGGTGGTCAATTGATTCACTAAGTGAGCCCACTTCATCACTACCAAAGAGTCATCAACAGCAAAAGAGACAGCAAAGATGTTCCTGGAAAATGGATGAAAGCTCCACAGAACCCTCCTATGAACAGTATCCAATCAAGGAGCTACATTCAACTCAAAATTCCTGAAAAGACTATATGAATCAATAGGAATCAAACCTAGCTTCTTGACGGCATATCACCTGCAAACCAACAGACAGTCAGAAAGGATCAACTCTTTGATGGAACAGTACTTAAGGCCCTACACTAACTACCAACAAGACGACTGGGATGAATGGTTAGCAATAGCCAAATTTGAATATAACAATTCCATAAGCTCATCCACAGGTGTCACACTGTTCTATGCCAATCAAGGAAGACACCTGACGATTGCACCACAGACACTCAACAAGACCAAGGTCCCAGCAGCAGAAGAAATGGCCAAAAGAATTAAGGAAATTAGGGAAGAGGTGAAAGCAATGTTGAAGAAGGCAGAGGAAAAACATCGAATCTTCTATGACTGCCACCTGCAGCAAGCAACTCTGCATCAAGTCAGGGATCATGTATGGCTGAACCAAAAGGATAGCATCACAGGAACCAAGGCAATTAAGACATCGAGGCCTTCTGTGAAGTTGGAGCACAGGAGATTCAGACCATACAAGGTGGCAGAGAAGGTAGGAAGGTCTGCTTACCACCTTGAATTACCAGATACCTTGAGGATACACCCAGTCTTTCACATCTTGAGACTAGTGGCCACCTCAGAAGATCCAATTCAAGGGTGCAAAGTGGCACCACCACCTCCAGTTCAGAATGAAGATGGTGAGGAGGAATATGAAGTTGAACAAGTATTGGACTCGAGATGAAATCAAAAGCACTTCAAATACCGAGTCAAATGGAAAGGATATGACACCTCAGAAAATTCATGGAACTACATTGAGGAGATGGGGAACACATCAGAAGCAACCAAAGACTTCCATGACTTGAACCCAGACTGACCCTGCCCAGACAGGTTGTCTTGCACTTGCACCAACCATCATGCTCAACAATCTTAGAAGGGGCAAATGTCATGACTTCGTCATGCTCTAAGTCCAACTCAAACACAGGCTCTCCCTCTATGGTCACTTTCTACTATCCCACAGAATGGACCTCAGACTATTCTCGATTTAACCTCAGACTCACTTCTAATTATGTGTCTCTCTTAGTCAGCCTTCTCTCGCTTAGCATTCTTCTCTTCTCTCACTTAGGAGGTCACCTGTCACTGCCCCACAATTCTACTCCATGTGTTCTCCCACACTGCTGTGCAGTGTACTCATGTCATGTTTGTAATCCTCCACTCCTATACCCTTTATATACTGGTAGGCATAGAGGACTTACTCCTCACACAACGTCTTGTATTCCCTCTCTACTGTACTCCTCTCCTCTCCTCTCCACTCATACACATTGAACTCCTAGTGCTCCTTATGTTCTCTTTATACATCTCATTGTCTTTCTCATTGAGCTCTTAGTGCTCAACATCATCCAGCAGTTCTCTCAGTCCTCCCCTTGTGACATCAGGCCTCCTTTGCTTAAGTGTGGCTAGACATGAAAGCAAAGATTAAAAAAATCTTTGCAGATAGGCAAGAAATGCAACAAGTGCTAAAAGGGAAAACCCTTAAAGCACTTAAAAAACAGGTGCTCTACCTAAAAAAAAAGAAGCCCCTCATACCCAACAAATACTGAGCTCTAGGACACAGTCCTCAAACTTGGCATGAGGATTGGGGGTATTGGGTGGGTGGCAATGAGAGCAGGGGCTGTGTCATCAGCCACCAGGTACAGAGCAAAAGGGGAGCAGGTTAACAAATACTGGTTGTCAATTGGCAAAGCATTAACAGAGGAAGCCACTATAACTTCCCTAAAGCATGACAATGGAACTGTGGAGACATCCACAAAGAAAATGCTAGATGTGGCTGTAGAATTCTACAAAAACCAAACAATTGCACCTGAGATGACACCTGAAAGGGAAAGAGCAATCCAGGAAATGATAGAACTAGCAAGGTCTAAATGCCTTGATAAAACATCAGCCACCTCCTTGAACCCTGTTATAACAAAGGAGGAGATGAAGGCAGTGGCAGCTGCAAGCCAGGAAGGAAAGTCTCCTGGACTAGATGGATTCATTTATGAATTCTACAAAAAGTGGCTGGACATGGAGGAACACCCCCCTAAAACACCACTGGGCAACAAACCAAAATGCTAGCCCAATGTAAGATTAGTTCTTCAGGGACTAATCTAAGTTTTCACTAAGGTGACACCTAGGGGTACTCTCTTGCTAAGTACTGGCTCTGCATAGTTTGAAGAACTATTATACTAAGTGATTGTGATGGGGAGCCTCATACTGAGAGTCCCCTCCTATTTATACATGAATATCTACAAATGATGTCATGCTATAATCATGGCTTCACAAGAGGTGGTTTGTGGAGCAAGTGGTGCTCAGCTAACTCCTCTGGTGGAACCATACTTCTAAATGACTGAAATGCTGACTAATTCCTTCTGAAATATTCTATGAATGATTAGCTCCACTCCTGATGTCATAAGTTGGATCCAAGTCTATAATGATATCATGAATTATCTTCCTTCAGAGAGGAGTAATTGCAGTGCTTTCCCAACTGTGGGAATATCTATTGTTTGAGTGCTAAACTGAGCACTAAAGTAAACTGTTTTACCTTTGCCACGCAGATACCTTCCTTCTGTGGGAATTTCTATTGTTCAAATGCTATGCTGGGCAAAACTAGGCAAAACTGGGTGCTAAGGCAAACTACCTGACATAATTGTAGAAGGAGAAGAAGAATATAAAGTAGAAAAAATATTGAATTCTAGGCTTATACAAAACAAGATAGAATACAAAGTCAGATGGAAAGGCTTTGGTGAAGAATAAGATAGTTGGGAACCATTGGAGCACATCAAGAATGCAGAAGAAGAAATAAGAGACTTCTATAGTAAAAATCCAAGAGTACCAAGGCCCATAGTCCTAAGAGCAACTACCAGATCAAGAAAAAGAATATTCAAAGCTGAACGCTAGTGGCAAAGGGTGTCACAATGGGGTGTCTGAGAATCCGCTAGACGATGTCAAGGGCAGAGATGAGCACTAGGAGCTCGTGAAGGAGGACAAGTGAAATGTATAAGATAATACCAGGAGCACTAGGAGCTCAAGGTATGTGAGTGGAGAGGAGAGGAGAGGAGTACAGTGAAGAGGGAAATACAAGACGTTGCATGAGGAATAAGTCCTCTACATCTTGTCACAACTTTGTCCTGCTCTAAGTCCAATCAAACACAGGCTCTCCCTCTACTGTCACATTCTACTATCCCATACAACAGACTTCAGATATTTATCAGTTTTACCTTAGACTATCTTCTTGTCATGTGTTCACCTTTGTCAGACTTCTCTCGCTTAACTTACTTCTCTTCTCTCGCTTAGGAGGTCACCTGTCACTGCCCCATACTTCTACTCCACGTGTTATCCCACACCGCCACGCAGTGTACTCATGTCATATTTGTAATCCTCCACTCCTGTACTCCTATATAACCTGGTAGGTGTTGAGGACTTATTCCTCACGCAATGTCTTGTATCTCTCATCCTCTCTTGTATCCTCCTCCACTACTCCACTTACCACTGTCGAGCTTTTAGTGCTCCTCAGTGTCTCTATATTCATTTTATTGTCCTCTTTATCGAGCTCCTAGTGCTTGTCCTCAACTTTACTCTTGCCATCGTCATCCAGCGGTTCACCTCAGCCCTCATTCGTGACATGCCTACCAGTATATATAGGCTACAGGAGTGGAGGATTACAAATATGACACAAGTACACTGCACAGCAGTGTGGGAGAACATGTGGGGTGGAAGCACAGGGCAGTGATGTCATGACTTTGTCCTGCTTCTAAGCCAACTCAAACACAGCCTCCTCCTTTATGGTCACATTCTACTATCCCATAGGACGGACCTCAGTTACCCTTCGGAACGTTATCGGTTTTACCTCAGACTATATTCTAATCATGTATTCCTCTTTGTCAGCCTTCTCTCGCCTAACGTTCTTCTCTTCTCTCACTTAGGAGGTCACCTGTCACTGCCCTGCACTTCTACCCACATGTTCTCCCACACC
>WSTV01000437.1:0-22000 GCA_019632285.1 Tulasnella sp. 332 | reverse complement strand
AACCAACGCCGACGACCCAGTTTCCATCGTGATGAACAGACGCAAAGGTCCAGGAGGGGAGCCCTGGTGGAGCCGGTGTGTCCACATCCCCTCCAAACCCTTCGTGGTCGCTCTACGGACTGCACTTGATTGATTGCTTACATCAAATCTAACCTGCAGCAATCGCTCCTTTGACGACATTGATGGCGTGCACTACAAGATTGAGACGACGTTCTACTGTGACTTCAAGGTGAATATCGAGCTCCCTTCTCATTACCCACCCGGCATTTCGGAGCTCGACTGACTGACAACGTGCAGATTACTCGAACGGTCGATGGGGTAGTTGTTGCACGCTTTGTTCGGACAAAGTTCTCCTGGCGCGAGCTTGTGAGTTTGCATCCACCTTTTGGTCGTTTGAAAATCGGTTCGATTGATATGTATACCCTTTCTCACAGGGCAAGCTAACGATCTTCATTCCTGTGTCTCCGGCCTTACTGCATCTTCTCCTATCCACGACGCACATGAAGCATCTGCAAGATAAGAAAAGGGGAAGGGACGGAGGAGGGTAAACCGGTGCATTCGCAGGGTGAAAATAGCACAGGTTCCGAGTGAAACCATCGCTCCAGTCACAAACCCCACTGGAAAATATACCCTATTAGGAAGGAGTGACTGTATTGTTCCGGTCTTTAAATTGGACGTGGCTTCAATTAACTTCGTTGTATCAGTAGGGTGTTTCACGATAGGGCACTTTTTCTAAAAGTTGCCCAAAACCTTGTCTAGAAGCAAAAGCAAAAGTGAATTCGTCTTTTGAAAAGGTCTTTGAGCTTTCAAAAGCTTGTCATTTTCAAAAGATATGCTAGGAGCCCCGGAGCTCCTAGCACGTCTTTTAACTGTCTACTTTTGGGAAAGAGATCTCAAAAGCCGCGCCAGAAGATGAGGGCAGGGCCCGCGCGCATATCAGAAAAGTGGTACATTGAAGTTCCAAGGATGCAGCTTTTGAAAGCTAGCGGAGGGCTTCACGGTCAAACCAAGAAACGACAAAAGAAGTGCCAAAAGCACGCCCCAAAGCTCGTCTTTTGATAGACTTCTGTATTTGCCTTTTGGGCCACCTCTGGGAAAAGAGCCCACAGTGAAACACCCTCATGTGGGGGTCACGCTTGGACTCTTGTATGACGGGCTACAGGGAGTTTTGTATAGTGATCTTGTCCTGAGCCTCAGCGTGCGAGACGAGCCAAAAAGCATTACCGGTGGAAGATCCTGTGCGATCCAAGTTGGCTCAGTTATGTACGAAGAGGCGACACAGCGTCATCAAGAGCATCGAGAATCATTCAATTGAAAGGAGTGTGTGAGAGAGAAGATACGTTTGGTGCCTGCTTCGAGAGGTTTACGCATGAGGTCTGAATTCGACAGACTTGACACTTGAATACTAGTCTCGTCTCGAGGTGGCGCGCCTGAAGTCGAGCGGCGCAACGATCTTGCCTGCGCTGCTCTTGCGGCGGCTTGTTGAGCAGATATTGAGGGTTCGGATCAACTTCAACCGGAGACCAACTTCAACTAGAGCCGACGTCTTTAGTCTCGTCAGATCCAGCTCTATGAACAAGGAGGGAACTATTCTTTGTCAGTCCCATAGCGCATTCGAACGAGACAAGACGACTGTTTGTTCGACATCGAAGTTCAAAGTCCTGCCGATTTCTTTCTTTTGGGTTTCGATTCCTTGTTGCGGCAATCTGTTGCACATCTCGTCCAATGCCGCAGAGACATACACAAGAGGCGCATTTCTCAATTTAGCAGGGAGAAACAAAGGACTTTGTTTAGAACCCTCCCTTTGATTATCGTGCGGAGAGGCAATAGGAATATTCCCTCAGATAACTATCAAAGCATGAATATGCATGGGAAAATTTTGTAGGTAGCTGGCTGTGCAGTGCCTGCACGGCCCCACCATTACACGCTTTCATAGGGAAAAGGCTTTCATGGAGCTTCTATACATACACTTCGAAATCTGCGCAATTATCGGTGCTTCCCCGAATTCGCCTTCTCTTCCACATATCAATAAGTTTCAAAATTAGCGCATTCGGTGAATCGCCGAATGAGTGATTTTCTTGTCCCAACCGTGTATGCTAGTGCTGTACCTCTAAGCTCCAGTCCTTTCCCCTCAATCCTTGTCCAGTCTATAGGCGATCCAACCGAACAAGCTCTGATCGGGTTGGCTTCATGGTTCGGGGCGTGATGGTCCGCACTTTGTGTCATGGCTGAGAGGGCTTGGCAGGGTCTGGTGCTTCCAGCGAATTTCCCTCACGCGGCACAATGTCAGTTTCAACCTCCAAGCTGCGCGCTGCGGTAGATAAGATAGTGGCGAACATATAAGCCTTATAGGTGCCACCAAAACGCCCTCCCACAGTCAGAGCTACTCATAAAATCATGACCACTATCCCTCCTCAAACATATATCCTTGAGTGGTCCAGCAGTGGCGGGTTTCTTTGCAAACACGTCAACGTCGTTCAACTACTCCAGACCGCAACTTCAGAACCTCAGCCATCATCGCCCCTTGTATCGCTCTCCTCTCCCACGTCGACGCTAGTCAGCCCATCCTTCAGAGCCACTGCGACTGATGAGAAGAGTATATCGAAGACGTCCAGGGTCTCTGCTAGCGGCACCGCCGTCAACGGTGGTATTGTCTACCATATTCGTCACCTGAAGTGGTACTCAAAGTCATACGAGCTGATCCGCGGAGCTCCGGAGGGGGAGAGTGGTACCGGGGTAACAGGAGAGAAGAGTGGATATGGTGCTGGAGTCGAAGCTGGAGGAAAGGTGATGGACATTGAACAGGAAGGTGTGCACGCTTGTCTCGCAGGTTGATATCCTTTGAGTGGTTAATACTTAATCCTGCCCATGTGTAACAGGTTGCCACGGCCACACCTCGACCTACACGTATGTCGCTGGTGCGGGCGCCAACGCCAACGCCATCGCCGCGATGAGCAAACGCAAAGGTCCTGGAGGAGAACCCTTCTGGAGCTGGTGGGTCTGAATTTCATCCAAACCCCTTCGCAATCGCTCCACGGTTTGCACTTGCCTGATTGTATCAAACCTACCTTCCAGCAATCGCTCATTCGACGATTTTGATGGCGTGCACTACAAGATCGAGACCACGTTCTTCTGTGATTTCACCGTCAGTGTCGAGCCTATTTCGTATTAATTCTGTGAGATGCAGCATTTCGGAGCTGACGGAACGAGTAAAACGTACAGATCACTCGAACGGACGATGGGGTACCTGTCGCGCGCTTTATTCGGACGAAGTTCTCCTGGAGCGAGCTTGTGAGTTCGCTCACTCTGGGTTGTCTGAAAACAGCTTTTTCTGATATGTACAACGCTTCTCAAAGGGCAAGCTAACGATACTCGTTCCTACGCCCCCGGCCCTGTTGCATCTTCTGCTATCTACGACGCACATGAAGTACCTACAAGATCGGAAGAGGAGGAGGGAAATGGGATCTGCGTGAGGAGGTGTTGCGTTTGCGGGGTGAAAATAGCCATATTTTGAACCAGTGTTTTTAGTCATGACTAGAATGAAAATATACCCCGGGACGGGCTTTTGTTCTGATCCTAGAACTTAGCACAGCTGTGGGAGACTTCGTCTTACCAACGCCTGGTCATAAGTTGTCTATTTCGTTATAGAGGCGAGAAGCTTTCACGACTCTCTATTCTCCTTTCAGATTGAAAGGCTGAAATTTGTGTCGCGGTGGGGATTTGAATTAGGGGCCTGAACTTTGCCCAATCGGGATTTACAACAATCAATGAAGTGTCCTGTCCGATGAACTTCCAAAGCATATGGGATGAATTGTGTCATTCAATACTCAAGCCATGCAGCCCTAAGCGAGCCATCATCCGAAATCCGAGGAGAGATTCTAGGGGACGATGAGCAATGCCTGCCTTTCAGTCGAGCGAAATTGTGCCGTCTAGCAGATATACAACGCCGTTTGATGCCTGGGTCACAATTTTCTGTCAGAATATGACTATATCATATGTAAGAGGAGGATTCAGTGAGTGACAAACCTCGATCCTGCTTTTGAATGGAATGAATTGATCGCCCTGCACGACGCCATAGTCCTTCCACTCATCAGCTCCTGAGGACAGATCTCCTCGCCGCGATATGGTCACACTCTTCCCCTCTAGGACTGTAAGCTGTGGCCCGGTGGATTTCAGATCTAGGTCGAATACCTAGAGAGGAGATGAATGACATCAGCAAATCATCCTTCTCCAGATCGTAATGTGCTCACTGGCAAGATATGTGCGCTGATCCACTTCTCTACGTTCTCCTTCAAGGTCACCTCTGAGATTCCAACTTCGCCCTTCCCGGAAGGTGTGCTGACTGGTGGCCCACGTTCAGGTTTCCACCCGAGGGCGATGACGGCTTTATTCGAAGGTACCAAAAGCGTGCTTTTCATATCCAAATCTGATATCCGACCTGAAATACTAGATACCTCTCTGAGGTAATCGAAGAAAATGGAGGATGAGCGTTGAAGAATGAGGGTGTCAAAAAGCGGGGGGAGTGCGCCAAGGGGTCGAGCGAAGGGTGCATCATTGGCTCCTTGGGCAGAAGACATGGAGAAATCTGTGAGATGAATCTAAAAGGATGCTATAATAGCGATGTGGGATCCCAGAGCGATTGCGATCGACAAGATCTGGCGAAAGAGCATTGGGAAAGGAGGAGCCGCAGCGCCGAACATGAATTGTGTAAGCAGGTTCGACGATGCGCCGCGACTGCGATCACAAGATCTTCATTATGATGTCGTTCTTCGATTAGCATTCCTTCCCACTCCTATAATATCGAAAATACCAATCTTACACTAGTAAAAATGACCTCCAAAGCGCACCATGCATCAGCTGGTCAGTAGATATCCCGTTCGGTACCTAGTCACAGCCAGTTTACGACGAACTTTTGATTTCGCAGTCAAAGTTGGGGGCCGTCGACTCTCCAGTTCTAAGCATGACCATCACAAGGGGCGGTGAGCGCATCGGATCCCACTCGAAGCCTTCGGATCCATGCGTACTCAATCTGCTGTTAGCCCGGCAGTCGAAGAGGCGGACATGGGCGAAGCTAACACCGGAGGCAATAACAAAATCGATGATTATCCCCGCCCCACGGCTCCTAAACAGGATGATACCAACACGAAGAAGACAAATGATCCTGAGGCTTGAATGGCTTCGCAAGATCACATCGGCGAGGATGTCGCCGAAGGTCCCAAAATGACCGTTTCCGAAATACCATCGTTGTACTCTTTGAGATTTCAAACTTGTCTTTACATTGATGTAGCATCAGGGTTTTATCACCACCTGCCCGCTACAAGAAGGGTACTTCGGATAGTTTGGGAACCGGATCGCTGATCTGCGGGCAATAAGTGAAATAGCAATGCGGTCCATATCCAGCGACTGAGCCTCACTGAGTTCCCTATACCAAGGAAGGGGCGATGGAAATCCGAGACAAGCGCACCCAGTTCGAGGAGAAGCGTGATATAACAGGCCAACAAAAGATACAAAAGAGATCTCCAAACCGATAGTTAAATTCATGCTTCAGTCTTCTTCGCCTTCTTAGACTTTGACTTCTTTGACCGTCTGGCAGCGTATAGAGCGTGGATGCGCGCTGCGGCAACCTGTCAAAGAAGAAGCGGCAGAGGTGAAATATGATGAGTACTACTGTCTCCCAAATGAGAACGATCCAGAGGTGTTTGGCAGAGGAACGTGATGCGTAACAATGAATGTAAACTGACTCTGCTGAGCTCTGGCCTCTGGCCGCTACCGGTGATCGCAGACGCTTGCTTTGCGGATCGGTGGAGACCGTCTTGCTTGCTGATGGTCTGAGTCTCCCTCCCTTTTCTGTGGAACAAGAAATGCATTACGCTAGATCTAAGGATGTTCAAATATTCAAGAGAGTACACTTACGCGACGTGATGAACGGACGCATCCTCCTTACGATGATAGAAGGTGAACCCCTTATCCTTAGTCTCTCGAACGCCAATCTAAGCCCACCAAAGCATCGTTTCAGACATCCACCCTAAAGGTATGTCAATGCGAGAGGCTCACGGAGTGACCAAGTGCTCCAGAATACTTTGGCGATGAGATGTTCATGAGGTTGTCCTAAATGTTGCGCAAAACAGCCGTTTCAGTCTAAAGCGAAATCGGTGGCTGCGACATTGTGAGCTGCCAACGTACGGCCTCCCGAGAGAAGGTCGGCGTGCCATTGCCCTGTCGGACCTGGTAGCTGGTCCAATTCTACGCAAGGCCACGCCCCAAAAAGGTTCAGTCCAAGGGCGCTCCTGGCCTTGATTGAAAGACATGCCTTACACGGGTGAGCAGCCAGTGGAGATCAGTAGACATGATGATAAGAGCTGTGTCGAAGCAAGCTATAAGTATGTGGCCAGGAGAAGGTGAGGCGTTGGAATGGCGCTCACTGTCGAGAATGTCAGTGCGAAGGGAGGATTACAATCTTGACGAGTGGCGTATAGGTACTGTACAGCTAACATCAAGGCACTTGTTGGAATTATTTTCTAGTTCGAACTGCAATCTCCCACTGCTCGTCGTCTCAGATCGCCTCAAGCTGCATGTCTCAATATGCCTTCAAGCTCCTGGATAGCCCGAGAGGAGAATCTCTATGCCTTGAGACGATGCATTAGATGTCTTGAGATATCGCTGGTGAGCTCGTCTACATATGTTCCTCCCGCTTTATCCTTGTATCTTCTGTTTGTTCTCCTCCTTTGCTACTCTCCTCCACCTGCAGAGTCACTAGTAGAACCCGCCTGAAGAACATGATGGCCCGGGCCTGGACGACTAACTGCTAGAACAAGACGAGGCCGATCAAACCTCTCACTCCTTGTCGCTATGAGGCAGCATTCGCCTTTCATCGGGAACTCGTGCATGGCCTCGTGTGTTGGAGCAGCCAACTTTTATTCTTTCCTGTCTTTGTATTATGACACTAGCTCTTTCCTCGTATTCAACTTTTCTCTATTCACAGACTAACTATTTGACTGTTGTTCACATTAGGGAACTACCTTCGGCTTGCCGTACGCGTTATGATATGAAAATAGTATCGTGAGTCCCAATCAGATCACTCTTTGAGGATGAAAAACTTTTTCTCTCCAATCCTTGTCTGCCGGCCCTTTTCATAAATGGCCATGGCGGAACAACATAGTTCATGTGTTACCTGACTTTGCCATTCCGTGAAACAAGTTATATACCTAGGTACTGATTACTTGATTTATCCCTCAATTTAAAGTGTGGTGTCTTAGACCCAACATCAAGGATCATACTTGCTTGCACAGATGGAGGTCTTCCTCATGTGACGTGAGTTGCCTATCGTTCGTCGAAATTCACTGGGATGAAATCATTCCTAATTGCGAGAGCTGCATCTCTGATGCCGATGATCGCAATTCAATGTGTTAGCTTCTGATCTTGATTCACAATCTAGTACCTCAATTCACCGAACTGACAATCAATTGCCTCTTTCCTAGACCTTTGTGCATACATTGCATGGACAGACGGTTTCGCTTACTTGCTTGTCCATCGCTTCTCATTGATGTCAATCACTGATACTGTCTTCTGCCGCGAGCCCATCCATGTCCAGCCATACGTTTAGAATATAGTGAATATATGAGATAACACCGGAACGCAATCTTGACACCAACTCTAAGCCTCAGCTATCCTTGTATCCCGTCGGCTGCTCCCTCTCCTTGCTATCGAGCCGAGCAACTCTAAATACCCTTCTTTGGGCTGACTGTTCAGTGCCATCAATAGCACTACTGAATCCAACACCAAGCCGTCGTTTCTCGCCACCATCAGCGAACATGTCTAACGGATCCGTCTTCACAGATAAGCTCGCCATGTCCTCAGAATGTTCTGCGTCCCCGATTCTTTGGGCGGCGTGCGCGTCTGATTCGTTGAACCTGTCGGCAACTAGAGCGATTGGGTTGATGAGACGAACCTGAGCGAGCTCTAGCGCCGATATCGTCTTTGTCGTTGTCTTCCCCTCGTCCGTCGTCCCCGAAGTAACGACCTCGTCACCCTTTGCAACTACGGCCCTCGCCAAGAGCAACGAGCTGTACAGCACATACAGTGCAGCCGAGGCCCACAGAAGCCCAAGAGGAGCCAGTGGATACCTGCTTGCGATATAGCTCTGGGTCAAAGTTCCATCCTGCGCTCCCAAGGACTCAAACATCGCGCTGCTATAAGCCAGGCCCATCTGCGAGATTTGTCCCGCGACCGCCGCAGGGAATGTTGTACTGCTGCTGTCATCACTGACGACAGGTTTAAGGTGAACGATTAGGCCCGAGAGGAGGGATTCGTAAAAGTAGTCCGAGACGAAGGGGCCAAACATTGCTACCGTTGTATCCTGATCTGCGAGTGTACGGTTGACGAGGGCGTATGCGTTATTGGAAAAGGATAGTTGGACGTCGTATACGGAGATGTTGCAGCTGCCGATGTAGAAGGCGATTGTCGCGTCACTGGCGGCAGCAGTGCTTGACTGCCGTACAATAAAATCTGAGTTGCCTTGTGGAGGTTGAGCGCTGAATGCCATCATGTGTGCGAATCCGAATGGGTTCGTCGCGTTTTGGCCACTCCAGGCTAGAGGGGTCGAAGGGGCACCGGTGATTGCGGCATCCTGGAGATTGTATGTGGCCACCCATGCGCCATCTGCTGCGTCGAGTTGGAACGTCGAGTTGGCATAAACGGTGAAAATTCCTCCAGGAAGATCATCCTCCGGAGCGGATGGTACGGCACTATCCACTGTACAGTCTATTGTACCGTAATTTGTACCTAAGGCAAGAAGGTCACATTGGGAGGGAGGGATGACGCTGCAGGTCGCTCCAAGGCCAATCGACGTGCTAGTGAAAGATATCCCGTTTGGAAGATTCTTGATTCTTGGCAGCAGGATCGCGGTGGGGTCGCCACCGTCGCCGGCTGCGAGATACATCACTTCGTAGGGGGCGTCGCTGGAGTTGGCGGCGACCATATCACCTAAGTCACGCTGTGCAGCTGTCCCCCATTCCGCCACAGGATCTTCATATACACACGTTCCAGCGAACGTCGGATTTGGGCATGCGTTCGGGTTAAGTGCCAGACCCGCGAGCAACGATGACGTATTTGGAGCTAGGGAGGTCTGATTTAGCTTTAGCGGCTTCGTAGAGATGTGTAACCACGTGTCAGCGACCCTATGTCATGCGTAAAACAACGCTCAGTATAGGCAATAACGATCCAGCAATCGCAAGCGACTCACGAAACTACAAGGCTCAGGGATAGTAGCACTACAAGGCTTGTGAAGACTGACTTCACAAAGGGCGGCGCCTTGGTGCGAGATTTCCGGCGGTGGACAAGATACTTCCAGCTCTGCCATGCGGTGAGCGCGTTCCCTGCCGCCATGCTAACCATTAGTCCGTACTGGAGGGGAGTAGGATGATGTGTAAGCGTGGATGACGTGTCGGGGGTTTTAATCCAGGTCGCAGCAGCTGAAAGGATTGCCATGGCCAGTATGAGGGGGACGCTGAACGATACGGCCTTGCTCTGAGAAAACCAGACTTCCCAGTCAATCAACGGCAGTTTTGGTAGGTTCAACCTCCAAATTGAACGCGAAAAACGCACCAAAAGACCCGAGAGGGTCAGGCCGAGCAGACTCGGTGCCAACTCCGTATTGCAAGCGTCCTTATCGACAATATCACACCACTTAGAGGCCTCGTCCACAATAAGCCCCCCTCCTCCAACCGCAGAGGTAGAAGTCGAAACAGGGTGTGGAATGCGGTTTATAAGGAGCCAAACGACCATGGCAGCTAATAGGCCAATGATAGCGAGGAGTACGAAAGTGGGGGCGATCAACAGCTTAAGCGCGCGACGTTTTGGAACTTCAGGGGGTATTGAATGTTGTGTTTCGTGTTGCAGAGGCATAGAGCCTTGTTGAGGCGACTGGTACGGATTGAACTCGGGCAGTAGTGAAGGTGATATTGCAGCATACACCACGTCTTCTGCGGATGCACCCCTGCTGTTCTTGGCTCGCTTTCGCGCCGGCCCGATCTTGGCCCACCAGAACCAAAGCAAGGCAGCGAAGAAGCATAGGGCACCGATGGTTACCCCAAGGATGATTCCAAGGGGGTTATTTCCATGAGGGGCCCCGCTTCCTGGGGAATTCCCACTTCTAATGAGGCCAGAAAGCATATTTAGTCAATCATTCATTTCGTATAGGTCGCTATTCAAGATATTATACTAACGTCTCGGTTGGCATCGGCGGTATCGCCAGGGGTTCGCAACATGTTATGACCTGGGTGATCGAGACGTTTGCGTCTGGATTACTGTTGAATAGCTGCAAATTGTGTGATACGCCATCCACGAGGTTTGATTGGAAATAGAGAATAGTGTCGTTAACATTCCAGTATGAGGAACCGTTGAATGTTTGAGAAGGGGAACCGTCAAGAGAGACGGTGTACAGCGCGTCGCCGTAGTCGAGGCCTCCATAAACCGCAATGGATGTGCCTATATAATTATATGCGGGTGGGTTAGTATCAAGGACTGAAGGGAATGTAAGAATCAAGGCAAGACAGACCGGTGAAGCTCAAACTCGCTGAGGCACCGATTTGATGGTATGGACTAGGAGCGCCATAGTCGGGTGGCGAGCCCCACGACCCGGATGGCCGGAAGACGATTCGCTCATCTTGCGCTGTTATGGAATTGCTTAACTGGCCTTCGCTGCGAATGGATTGTTCTCAGCTATTTAGAGGCTACCACATGCGCACTAGAGCTCTCTTGAGGCCCATAAACTTACAACGGTATAGTGACGAGTGCCTGCGTGAGGAGGAATAGCTCATCCGTCCCGGGATGTGGTTGTATATTGATGATGTGCTCCCTTTGCAAGGACAGATTTTCATAGGCAGCAAGTGTTCCAAGTGTAGTTGCTTGCATAGTGCTGGTAACCAAATCCAAGGTGACATCATAAGAGCAATTCGCAGCGCCGACTAAATATAGCGCAGTTCCATTGAAGGTGAGTGACACGGAAGCGCCTTCGAATGCGGTCGCGTGGAATGATAATCCAGAGCCGGTGTCGCCGCGAGGGAGACTGCCGTTTGTGTTGAGAAATCCCGTGGACGTATAGCCGGTGGCCCAGCCATAAGTAGCGCTTGCTTCACCTTGACCTCCCTCTCCGAAAGGAGAGTAGAGGAAGATCGGGCTTTATGGGATAAAGGTCAGAGTCGCCGCATGATAGTACGTGATATTCTTCTGTTCAGCATGCACCTACCTAGTGTCAGTGATAGTGATGTTGGTGCTGCTCATGTCGAGAGGATAGTAATAGACAAGCGGGACGGTGATGGTTGAAAGAGAGTCGTCGATCACAGACTGCAAATATGATCCGTTGCACCCACCAGATCACAACTGATCTCAGGGTGTTTCTTGGCGTTCCTTGATACTTCCTACTTGAGTGGTTTGCTTTACTGCTTCTATAGATCAAGTAATATTTCTTGGCCACAGTGGTGAACGTAGTTCGAGGGAAACCACAAGGCAGGCAGAGCAGGAGAGGCAGTGCTCTATGGTTTCGCTCCTGTCATATGAACATTTCGATGTCGATCTTTGTTTTGTTTGCCAACAATCACTCCTAGACCTGTCATAATTGTCGTCGTATATCCTGAATTGGACTTCTCTCTGGCCCCTACACTATCAAACTTCTATGATGCTCGCTCTAAGCCTCGCCTTCCTCCTTCTCAATTTTGCCAAAGCGGACACTGAAGTGATGCAATTTGAACTAACAACCGCGAAAGACTTGGTCTCCCTTCCGTAAGATCTCTTTGACCTTAGTTATGGGCCATCTCCTTACATATCCCAATAGTATACAGATAGGGCATACTATTCGACCATCTGGCGAATCGTTGCAACTTCTCTTAGGTATAAACCCATCTAACGAAACCCAGCTTGGTGCCGAGTTTGGAGAACTCTGGACTGTCATAACAGTAGACGGCATGGAAGGACAGACCACACAAGGAAGCACCAAGTACATGGCACGTGTATCTTGGCCGGCTTCGGTATGTATCCGTAAAACCATACGTCCCCAGCGACCACTAATGCAGCAAAGCTATTAACACAACTTTTTGTTCTGTCAATTTCTCTCCAGTATTCTGTAAAAATTGAAATGTCTTTACATCCGCTTTCACACCTCGAAGCTCCCAGACGTGTTGGAGATGGTGACGGTCAAGGAGTCGTCAGCAGATACCAACCAGCCATTCGCATACGCGCCACTGACCAGGGCGTCTATGCTCAACTCCCTGGAACCTCGTCAGCAACCCCCAGTTATCCTCGAGATGTCCCGATGCTACTCACTGTGGAACCCCTCCTTCTGGGGATCCTGCCACCCAGCACTGTCCCAACTCTAGTATGTCTTCTTTCATGCGTTCTTCCAGCAACAGCAGTGTTCGTATCATACTTCCTTTGGCCGTGGCTTTCACGTCCAGTTTCTAATAAGAAGTGCAACTGAAAACGATCAACTTTTTGTCGCGGGTCGGCGTTTCTTCGCGTCTCTTTCCATGATGTATGCTGCCGCTTTTGCCGTTAAAGCACATCTCATCTCGTCTCAAGCTTAGTCTCGTCCTGGAAAAGTCGTGACACCTTTCAATTCCACCGGAGAGTAGAACTCGAGAGTTTGAACATTCAACTGAGGAATGGCTGCAGCACATCTAGTGATATGACACATTTTGGTTGGTCATGAATCTGTGCAGTAGAGGCTCATCGCGTTAGAAAATCCAAAGCAAGAGACCTCTATTATAGCTTACATGACAAAATTTTACCAAGACAAAGCGCTGATGAAGAAGACGAACGGGGGGAGGGTATTACAGTATGCCGAAACGTCCAAAACCGGAGGAAAACGATATAGTAGGGCAGGAAGATTAAAAAAAAGGCTCCTCGTTACGGGACGACGATCTGCGGAGAAGATACATCGTCCCTCGCGGTTGGCTCCATTTGTAGTGTCTTGGAAGCAGTGTCTAACACCGATGCAGGTAAAGTGGCTGGCGCGATATAAACGCTGGGTGCTCGGCTGCTGTCAACATCTGTGTCATTTGTCAAGTCTGGGAGTGAGGCCGGAGGCGAGGTTGCATCCGATGCCGGGTTGCTAAGAAGTCAGAGCACCAACTCAGTATATTGTCCTTTTGTTAAAAAGTAAAATCTTGCGGAAATCAATTGAACGGTCACCTACACATTGATAGTCGATTTCTTCCAGTCCGGCGTATACCTGGAGCCGTCTGGCCGAACACCCGAGTGCCTAAGAGCGAGAGAGAAGCACCGACCAGGTAATTAGAAATCACCATCTATCCTTCGTGCGGTGCTGCGAGAGTATCCTCACCTGCAGATCTGCTCCCAATAAGACTTGTGGTCAAACTTGTAGTTGAATTGCCCGCCAAATTCAGTTTCCAGATGCTCGGCCGGGATAAGGTCTGGTAAGCTCGGATTGAACTTCATCTATAGGGAGGTATCACACTTATTAACCAATGCCTCGACTTGGAGTGAGGCTGTAGTTGATTTTGTCGCACCTTTTCTCGGGTTACGGGATCCATGAAGGGTCCGATCCCTTTGAAGAAGAAGTTGAGTAACACGGGGAGTCGCACCACGATCGCACGGCCAAGACGTTCGACATAGTGGTTCTGGAGAATGCCCAGAACCTAATTGCATCAAACGTTCAGCTGCTCCCGTCCCGCAAGTATCAGATACAACCAGCATACGCACCTTGATCGCCGTCGAGATACTAGGGTTCGTCTTCAAGCTCGCGCTTCGATAGTCGACGAGAATCATCATCGAGTCTTGGTTCGGGGGCATATAGTCGATCGCACGTTCCAGACAGAAAATCAAGTGGAGGATCTGACGCTCGGACGGCTTGGTGTTTTGCCGTCCTGGCCGCATTGTGATGATCGGCCGACCGTCATTATCAAAGCCGTTCAAAATACTGGTAAGAAAAAGATCCAAGCAACGAATCAGCTCTGAATGGTCCCAGGGTCGAACCGGCGGAGAGAGATTCCAAACGCACATCTTCCCTGATTCGTTCTCGGGCTCGACCTCGTCGGCCGAGATAAGGTCCGGCTTGTACTCCCGCCTCCAGTCAATCGTCCCTTTTATCCGCTTCTTGGCATCTGCGAGCTTCCACTTGGCCGCACGCATGTAACGAGCGCAACATTCTGGCTCTTCAATCCATCGCTGCTCGTTGGGTTGGTAAGGGTCGGTGTCTGGAAGCAAACAGCTCAGAGCATACTGTCACACGATGCCCGCTCTCCGTCAGTCAAATAGCTCATGCGATCTGAAAGACCAAAGCACCCCACCTCTCTCAACTCCGTAATCATCTCCTGTTGCTCCGCGGTGTACTCCTTCACCTCAGGTTGAACGCTAGGCGCCGGGCGCGAGACGACTTCATGGGTGAAAACCACCGACATTGGCTTCGACGTTGGGTTCGTTGACGATGGGATGGCGGTGCAAACCGATTGCGGTTACTGATTTGGGTAAGTGAAGTGTCGGGAGAAGTTTAAGAGAGGCGGTGGGGGAGAAGGCAGTTCGGCACCAGTCGTTGATAAGTAGATCGGGGAATGGAAGAGAGGAGGAATGTCGGGTCAAGGATATTTGTAGTCCGGAAGCAAGGTATTTGTAAAAAGCAAAAGCACGCGCGGGCCTTGGGGTGAGTAAGGTGGGGGCTGTTCTGTGCGTGTTGACGTGTGTGAGGCCGAGACGCGGCCCGTGCCCGATAAATACTCGTATGAGTCAGCCCCGCCAACGCACTTCTCGGCATGACCTTGACCATTTTGGCGTCCCGCATTAGACAGCTGTCAGGTTTTCATGACCTCGCTGCTGAGATGGGATGGAAAAATGGTAACATATGGAACATGCGAGATGTAATCTACAGACAAGAGTGGAGTGATGTCTTGAAACAAATGCCACAACCGGATGTAACCAGAAAAAAGGGGATATGTAATACGATAGATGACGAAGGCTCAGACGAATGGACAGCTAAATTGGAAAAAGAAAAATGACCAGATGAAAAGAACATCGGTAAGGCATGTCATGATTTAAAATCAAACGTCTGCAGAGGCGTTCTTGCGCTCCCGGAGCCCTGACCCCAAGTCGGAGCCAGAGTGCTTCTCATGGTCGTGATGCACGAACTCGTCCTCAGGGTCCTCTTCACCGTTGAGCTGCTCGAGGGTCTTGCCCTTCGTTTCGGGGAGGAGCAACGTCGAGAAGATACCCGTCAACATGAAGAACGCGAAAATCTCCATGCTGTCAAAAAAAAAAAATTGAGAAAAGCAAGGAACAACCCAAGTCAGCGGATGAAACCCAAAAAAAAATTAAATCGAAACACATGTCAAAAGGTAAGAAAACGCACATGTGCTTGATGAAGGCTCCCGATCCGGTGGCACCTCCGATATCCTTTAAGCGCGCGAACCCGACCTGAGCGATGATCGCACCGAGTTTGCCGGACGCGGCCGAGATGCCATGCGATGTGGACCTGTAACGAGTGGGGAACACTTCTCCTGGGATGATGAACGTCGTCGAGTTGGGGCCGAAGTTTTGGAAGAAGTTGGCGAGGCAGTATAGGAAGATGAACGCGCCCACGCTGTGTTTGGTCAAAGCGTCGTATCCGAAGCCCAAGATGACGAAGATGATGGTGAGCATAATGAAGCCCATGAGCTGGATCGGCTTGCGCCCCCAAAAGTCGATGAGGGCGAACGAGACCCAGTATCCGGGGATGAGACCGGCGACGGAGAGACTACGATGGGAAGAACGTTGGATCAAGTGTCAGATTTAGATGTGGTTTCACCATCAAAAAGGGAGAGTGTAGAACGCACATGATGTTTCCAACGCAGGCGTTGAAAAGCGTCTCGTAGACCTTGACGTTGGGGTTCTTGGATGATGAGCTCCCGAAGCCGATATTGGTCAGGATGATGGAAGAGTTCAATCCAAGGCCGTAGAATCTGAAGACCGCGGGTAGAATAGATCAGTACAAGTACTAGTTCGTCGAACACTCTTGAACTGACGCAATATCAAGCGCGAACCACGAGTACGACGTGCCAATGAGCACCTTGAGGTTCGACCACTTGGAGTAATAGCGCATGAAGTCGCGCCTGGTCGCCTTGGGCACCTCAACTTTCTGAGTAACCCTGTCCTCGATGCGCTCGAACTTTCCAGACTTGATAAAGTCCGCGTCCTGCTCGGCCTGTTCCAAGTTCCTCTCGACGTCCATGGTGTAGCGAGGGGTCTCGGGGATGGTGAGACGGTAGTAGAGAGCGATCGCCCCGGGGATCATGCCGATGCCGATGACGATACGCCAGACGTAGTCGATAGAATGATGGTCAGCCTGGCGCTCTATGGCGCTCTTAAAGGCGCTGAGAACGATGGTGGCAACTACGGCGGCGGAAAGCTGACCGAATCCTTGCATGGCGAACACCGCGTTCATCATCCTCCCGCGGAACTTGGTGGCTGCGAACTCAGAGGTTATGATCGCGGAAAGCGGATAATCACCACCTATACCGATGCCCATTATAAACCGCCACAAGATGAGGACGCCGAAGATGTTGACTCCGGGACCGTGGCCAGCGACGACCTGGCCGAAAGTGGCCACGAGGACTGAAAATAGCAAGATTCAGTCCCCTCCCCCGCGATTCCTTCCACAAAAAGGACTCACTAAGCATGAGTTCAACACCGTACATCTTCTTACGTCCTACAACATCGGCGAGCCAACCGAAAAGGAGCTGTCCAACGAGGGTTCCGACGGGACTGGCGACCTTGAGGCCAAGATCTTGATTCGCTGTGACCTTTCCGCCCTTGGAGTAGATAGTTCCGATCATAGCGGAGCATAAGCTTGGAGAAATAAGATAGAAGATGTCAGTGTCAATGGGAGCGACATCGGGATTTGCCGTCGTGTGGTTTCTTACTTGATAGCGAAGATATCATAAGCATCGGTGAAGAATCCAACACCAGCAATCAAGCAAGTCTTGACGTGATACCATCCGAAAGGAGCGTTGTCAACCTCAGCTAGGGCGGCACTAGGGGAGGTGAGGAAATGAGGAAATGCGCCAAATAAGCTTAAAATTCGATGCACTCACCGACGCCTCTCGGCGGAGTTGATCTCAGGGGTGTGGGTATTCACAGTGGCCATCGATGATAAGCGCGCGTGAGCGGATTGGAGAATAAGGGGGAAGGAGGGGGATGGGATGAAAGGTGGTTCGAGTTGACCCGCCATCAGAGGACCATTTAAGGTAGCCTTTGCCACAGCCAAAGCAGTTTCCGAGGAAGGAAAGAACCTAATCGACTATCGTTGTTTTTGGAAATCTTGATCAGAGGTGTCGGAAAGGCCCTTGCGGCTCGTGGTATCCGCGGCTGGCTGCAGCCAGTAGAATGTTGGGATTTCGACGCACGTTCGAAAACGACCTTCCGCAAGCAACCTTCTCCTTCGGCGTACCCTCATAGCTATCCCCACAGCTTCTGACCGCCATATGCTCCTGTATATTTGGCCCTGGATATGCTCTTCGGAGCGCATGGGCGTTGTGTGTCACCTATCGACTTTTCAGTTGTGGCAGGGCTTCGCTCAGCCTCTTCCAGCCCTTTCGTTATCATGAGACCTATTCCTCTGGGTCTGGAGTTGACCGAGGCATCTTCATCTTAGACTGTTATGTAGATAAAGGATACAAAGTCCGAGCTCTCGCAGGGGTCTTTCCGAGTCACTTGCAACGACGCCCAACACCAGCCCAGCGCAGTCGATGCTCTGGGCCTTGCCGTCTCAATGCAGGGAAGGGAAAGCTCACGGCGAGCTCGCCTATACCGCCTATGCATCTAACCGAAAACATTTTATGTCGTTCCGGTTGTCCATCTACCACCAAGGCACAAGTACGACATGGATAGAGATTTTTGATCTGTACCTGGGGCTCGAACCCTATGGACCATGCAGATCTACAACATCACGCGACGATGGATATCGTAGATGCCTGGTGTGGGATAAATAACGACCTCACCTTGGCCACCACGTTTATTCCAAGCCCTTTCTTGGACCCCTTGAGCTTTGCCTCTTCCTGCCGAATGATGGATCCGCGACTCCGAACCGGCGACACGAGCACGCCTTTCGATTGGAACGTGCTCATTCAAAGCGTGCGCTACTTTCTTGGCCAACAGGGCCAAGTCTTCTCTCGGTTGGGGGATTGTTCAGCCTCCGGAGCATCGACACATCACAAGAGATACAGCAGTGACAGGTAGTGATGTACCGCCTATAACGGAGCCTCGAAGGTGGAGGTCCTTTCCGGTACCCTCTGCACCGCATCCGCCCTTGGTATGTGGTCTTGCAAGCTATCTTCTGACTCCTCCGCAGTCCGCCGAGTCTCTCGGCTTTCCGTGTGGAACACTCCCACAAGGGATTAGACAACGATCGAGCGCTGCATCCACACCTATTGGAAGCCAAAGGCCCATTCAAGATTCTTCTCATCTGGATGGTCTGTCAGTCCCTTGCCATCTCAGAGAGTCGCGACTGGAGCGGACAACCAAACACGATAAGGTAGTACTCGGCGGTAGACACCGCAGTTTGCCTCGCCTTTTCGGGACGACGAGTTGCGAGGGCACATGGACAGTACAACAAACGGCAACTGGGGAGCATGCGGTCTGGTTTCGATATCTTGTTCTACGGAGAACCCGATGAGGCAACATATGGAGTCAAGTTTGCCTGGGGTAGTATGGTAGGGCCGGGGAATTGGACCCACTCTTTTGCCCTGCAGATCCTTTACCCCAGGAGCGTGACGTGATCTTGAATATAGATCGCGAAGTAGTGCGGAGAGCAGCGGAGATCACATGCAGCGTTTTGCCGCCACCCACGTGACATTGTGCACCAGGTTTGTTTATCTTGCTTTTCTTTTTCTTTTTCTTTTTCTTTTCTTGCCTCAACATATTTGCGAAAAGTTCTGGCGAACTAGGAGCTGGACTGGCAGCGTTACCAACTAGATAGCGACCCACTACTTCATTCCATTTATTGAATAAGGTGAACTCATGCCGAGATCATTGCAAGTGGGACAACTTCTGGGCCCTGCGATCCATGAGGTATGTACTGGACGTGGCCGAGTTTGAAACCATAGCAGCCCTTCCTCTCCGCCTGACAGAAGCTTCGTTAGACCACGCATGACAAATAATGGGGGAGATAGTGGGGCCTATGTGATTGCGAGTGACACAACAACTTAATTGCTCATTAGGAAGCGGCAAAACAGTTAAGCACATCTGAGATTCTTTTCCCCCTGTTCCTACGGTGATAGCACCCAGCGAGTCCTCCTCGATCGGTCCAATAGGAACTTCATAAAGGTCGTACACAAGAAGAGGCGCAATGTAGCACGCGATACAGGAACGAGGATCGTCAGCTTGCCCTATTTTCCACGATAATAGATAACATTCAGCAACGTAAGTCAAGGGAGACAAGAATGCCAAGAACGAAAGGTAAAGGTCAGATGATACTTACTATCTGCTGCCTCGTGAGTTTTGATCGAGTGAATCGCGCCACCACCACCTTATCGTTCGTCCGAGTGATCTGTTTTTCCATGACCCCCCAGCGAAGCGCAGACCCCCCCATGGCGTCCAGATTTTCCAGTCAGGTACGACCTGCGTGACGAATAGAAATGACCACTGACTTTGAAGTTTCCGAGAATGATGGTATTAGCTTTGTAGTGGACACTATCAAAGGTGTCAAACGAACGATTGCTTTCGAACGAAAGAGGCGGGTTGAGCGACTGGAGAACCGTAAAGCTTCCACGAAGCAGCAGCAGGAGTTAGACCTACAAGCTCCAGGGGGCCTCTCCGCCTTCTCCTTTGTACCTGGTCATCGTTGTCGACGCTCTGGGGCCGCTGGATGTGGTGGACGTGTCCACATACGTGGAGGTGCAGTCAAAGCGACCTCGCATGCAAAAATCGGATAAATCTCAGCTTAAACATATCTGGGAGCTGTGGTATGCGAACAGTAAAACGCTTGCGCTTACCTTCCTGTTGGATCTCCATCAACTTCCGTCCATCTGTGCCGCTGCTACCTGCTCCTTCTGCAGGACCAACTGTTTCGTATAGCTCGTACGACCTCGACCCCCATTTCAAATGACGAATGTGATAGATTTGATCCCCTTTTACATCCGCCTTTGAGTCCGATCGAGCAATGCTCGATCCAGCGTTGCCGACGTCGGCGTCGACCTCGACCTCAACCTCAGCGAACCTGGTCCAATTCTTTGCATCGGGGTCGGAGGGATCTTGAACGAACGGATTGGAGGAGCCTCCGCTGCGCGTCGGCGCCTCAGATGACACGATGGGTTGTTGGGGCGACTTTGCGCACCCTGAAAGCAATTGAAAGATGTCGACGTTCCGCACGCCCAGACCGACTCCGCTGGACCATTCGAAGAGGAAAGACTGAGGAGGGAGGAGTTCCGAATCGGCGGTAGAGTTTGACATGCGGGCTGTGTTTTCTGATTGGGAAGCTGGATGACTCGATGGTTCTGTGCGAACGAGTTCATAAATACGCTTCAAGCTGTGCTGCAGCGCAGTTTGTCTTTCGAGTTTGCTGTGATTCTGCTTCTGCCGAGTCACGGCTGATGTGAGATGCAAACACAGGGGTGAGTGGTGCCAAAAGGTGGAGTGTTTAAGGCACATGACGGCGCGCAGCCACTACGCAGACGAATTTTGGCAGAAGAGGAGAGGAGACACAATGACAAGCTTGAGTGTGTGACCAATGGCAACCCTCCCCAGAGCTAGACTTGACCGGCCAAAAACGCTCAGGGGGTGCCGTCGCATCACTGCGCATTGCACAGTCAAAATCATAAATTTGGGACAGTGACTAACCGTAGAGGGTAACAGTAGAGTTCTTAAGTATCTGCATCCGCGTCTGCATCTTCCTCTTCACCATCCTCCTCTGCCACTGACTTTTGCTCCTTGATCATCACTTCCTTCGACTTTTCGCCATCTCCGACTGCATCTCTCCATACCGTCAGATCTTCTCCAGTCTTAGCTTTCGCCGCTTGGATGGATTCGCGCAACCCCTGATAGTACTGTTGCGACGAAGGAGACGATGAGGAGGATTGTGTGTTGACCGGGAAGGTGTATGAGCCTATTGGAGAGAGCGCATCTGGAGCGGAGACGGATGATGGGGGTGAGAATTTGTAACTGATATGTAGAGCGGGGGCGTTCGCATTTTCTCTTTGGATTGTCTCGTCCATCTACTCAGACGTTGGCCGTGCAGCGATCTCCTCCGTAGTTGGGTGGTAGATTAGGGTCGAACTCGATAGGAACAATTTGTTCGATGTTCTAGCTTGTTTGTTGCTCCTCCAAACCATAGGAAATGGTGGTTTTTGGCTGGTCATTGTTGTAAAACACTTCGCCTTCTATTGATGTGTTCCACCATTCTTCTAACTTGTCGACCTAAGCTCAGGCTTAACATATTAACTCTCCACTCTGGCCTCGACCAAGAATATCCTTCAACTCGATGAAGTTGACCGTTGGTTACGGATCTCACCTGTTCGTCATGCGTCGTTTTCGAGTCGACAATCGCGTAAGCGACACAGAATCTGACGATCGCTTGATAATCATTATGAGGCACTGGGTGCTTCTATGTCCACTGACCCATCGCACACAAGAGCCCCGATGGGTGTAAGAATCTAGGAAGGGCCGAGGGATTTCTGCAACGGTGCACAGATGCCGTCCTAGCAGGGTAAACCCTGGTATTTCTATACTTCCCATCCATAGTCAGTACATCTCGCCCAGCTGTGACTAAGCTCAGAACCAAGGACAGCGTGTACGTGATGGGGAAAATAAACTCTTCGAGTCTCGTTTGGGATCGGGACAAGGTACTTAGGGATGGAAAGACGGAGGGATCGTTGAAGCGGTCAGCGATGCGAGGTGTGGTGTACGATGGCAAAGGAAAGGAAGGGCGCTGAACATTTGCGCATATAACGAATTTGCTGCGTCCACTCGCTCAGCAAGACCACACTTCTAGCTAAGGAACGCAGGCTTATCGCAGCCGCTAGAA
>WSTV01000436.1:14730-25972 GCA_019632285.1 Tulasnella sp. 332 | reverse complement strand
TGTCCCCGAGGTCGATGCAAGTGCATAGTACCGCAAGGCTCCATAAATTGGATGGGGGAGTCGACAAGACGACGCTCTGAATAGTGTCTGCGCGTGCTCTTACCTTCCTGCTCAAAGCTTGAGAATACCTTGAAAGGGGGCGAGCCGAGTGCAATGGAGTTTCCAATTTCTTGAGCAGTTCTTTTCAAAGAAGAAACTCAGAGGAACCATGGACTGAATTGTGGAGTAAGCTGGAGAACCGACCATGACACCCCGTGACCGATCGCGAATCGAAGGCACAATAGTACCGATCTCGGACGTACTGAGATAACTGTGGAAATGAGCCTAGAAAGTAGCCCACATCGTATCCAACCTTCAAACGAAGCTACTGTGGAGTCCACATAATCGACAATCATACCTGCGTCGCCAGCTGCACATTGTTGTCTGATATCTAGGTTTCGTGTTACCCCGTCCATTTGGAACCGTGGGACTCCAACTCGCCTTTGCGGCCATCGCTCCGCCGAACGGCATTTTCGACTTCCTCATTCTCTCCACTCACTCTTGCGACGCTCCTGCGATGAATATGAGGTCTACGGCGGGTATTATACTGGCATACTTAGCCGGTGTCATGGCACAGACAACTATCAATACAGTGTTCATGAACGATACACGACTGGTCTACTCTGGCGATGGCGCTAATCCCGGTGTTGGGTAAGAGAACGGCTTATCTGGCTCTCCAAGTATCCTAGTACTTATTTGGATCGCTATTCTTCTAGCTGGGGCGATCCCGGCCTGAATCCTGGTAAATGAGATATGATTGGTCCATGCACCTGCAGCGACTGATGTCGCCATGCGTGTACAGTCACTTACAACAACAACACGTGCAGCGGAGGTGTCAAGGCGACTACAGTCCAAGGGGCGTCTGTGACGCTGATATTCACTGGTCAGCGCTCCATTAGAGAACTCAGATTTTTCATTTTGTATCTGATGTCAGTTGGTCAGGCACCGCGGTCACAATCAACTTCCTCCTTGACCACGTCGGTTCAACTGCGCAGGTTTTGTTGGATGGAGCTCTCATTCAAGAGGAGAATACCAACAATGCGGCGGCCTTCTACTATGACTGCGAGCTCTCGCCTGTCTCGTCCAACAACTTACCCAATACATCTCACAACGTTACGGTCGTCAAGGACGTGGCAGTGAATTACATGTATATGCACAGTATTGTGTACGTCTCCTTAGCTTCACCCATAACCTCACATTGCGTTAGCCGACTAATATTTCGTCTTTATCTAGCTTTACAGCGGCGCCGATCATTCCTACTTCAACCGCAGCATCTTCGACCGCTGCACCGTCGAGCACCTCGGCAACGCCCACCGCTTCTGCGTCAGCTTCAACATCAGGGAGCTCGAAGAGTTCGTTGTCCTCCCATTCCTCACACGGAGCCGCAATCGGTGGCGCCATTGGAGCAGTCGCCATACTGCTCATCGTGGGGATCATAGCCTTGCTCTACCGGAGACACAGCCGAAGGCGAAGAGTAGCCCGTCGCAACTCCCTCGGACCTGATGGGAGAATCCATGCCCCGGATCCCATTTTTCCCGTGAGCATGCCTCGGAACCAGAGCCAACGAAAAAGCATCGATCTGGTCGTCAAGGACGACCTCGTCACATCAACGTTGGATGGCCCCTTGGCTGGCCCATATCGATCGTCCATGCTAACAGCGAACCCAAGCTCTCGGCCACCGGCAGAGGTGTTAGAGATGTCCAGCTTCATTCGTGAATCGCAAGCCAGTGAGCTCTCTCTGGGAGTGGCCCGACAAGACCCCGGGAAATCCCGACCAGGACGGCAAGATGCCAACAGCAGTGGTCTACCTCCAGGTGCTGCGGCACCTTCATCCTTGCTTCCTGTATCGTCTTCCAGTAGCTCCACAAACCGCCCTCTCCCACCACCGCCAAGATCCACCTCACAAACACCGTTATGGACATCCGATGCCGCAGTCATAGGTGGATTGCCTGCCGCGTCATCAGGGCGGGCTGATGCACCCCTCCCACCGCAACTCGAGTTCATCCAATCGCTCGTGAACCGCGGGTTGGATAACTCCGCGATCTCGAACGTTATCAGCATGATGGCAACCTCTGCTCCGTCGAACGCAAATGCAGCTCGACCAGAAGGCGGTCCGCAAGACGATTCGCCACCGGCTTACAGATGAAGGGGGAAGACGGTGACGTAGATTGGGTTTCCTTTATCTTTTTTTGATGGAACATGTACATATGATATTTTCAGCTAGGGTATGACGATTCAATGTGGCTGGGGAATGGCGGAGATCTACGATGTCGCGTAAAGCGAGTGTAAAAAAATATATTGTTGCCTATGTAATATCTAAACGTTTCATGCTTGCCTGACTAACGTTCGACGTTACCGAGGTTCACAGTGGGGCTGGCAACCCGCGTCGCGGCAGATCAAGGACCACAGAACAAAGATGACTGGGTTTCTGAGCTGCTGAGGGTTGTGTACTGTGTAAAGGCGAGCATCATTTGGTTTGCCAAATTCGTGTCGGAGGGAATGGAGTGTGGCTGCGTAGGATGTTTTTCCAAGCCAAGTGAGTAGCACATACATGAGCAGGTCTATAGCTAAAGGAAGAAAGGCACGAAAGAGGTTCTTCCACGACCAAAATATAGCTCCAACGCCCTAAGAGTGGCTCGAGCGCAAGAGCATTTGAGGATCCAGCCTCTGGTCATGCGCATCTTTCGTTGACAAGTCGCGTGGAGGTCGATGTGACAACTGAGAGACGGCCGTGAGGCGCAACTTTCACACAGAGACGGGATTGCTGTGAGATTTCTTGGCATTTCGGAGTGCATTTGAGCCCAAGGACCGACAAAAACCCGCTACACAGATAGAATGTTGCCTGCCATGACGACCAGAGCTCACCGTGGGACCTTTGCTCCCGCCGCTTCTTGCTCTCCACTCCTATCATGAAAATGAGGTCCATGGCAGTTCTGGTGCTGGCCTATTCAGCTGCCGTTGTGGGGCAGACGACAGTGACTACTACTACAGTGTTTGTGAATGATCCGCAATTGATCTATTCGGGTTTGGGCGACAATCCTGGCATCAGGTAGGAGAACGGGACATACGGTTTTCACAAGTGTCCCAAAACGTATTTATATCGTTCGCCTTTCAGCTGGGGAGATCCGGGTCTAAACCCTAGTGAGTAAGATCTGGTCGGTACATCCGGGAGCATCCACTGATGTTGCTAGACCTGTACAGATACCTACAACAATATTACGTGCAACGGAGGTGTCAAGGCGACCAAAGTCCAAGGGGCGTCTGTGACGCTTATGTTTACTGGTTAGCCCTCATAGAGAACTTAGACTTAGACTGGTTCTGATCTTGGCCGATTAGGCACTGCGGTCACTGTCAACTTCTTGCTTGATCAATTAGGTTCCACTGCGCAAGTTTTGTTGGATGGGTCTCTCATCCACGAGGTGAATACAATCACTACTGCGGGTTCCTCTTACTTCGCCTGCAATTTCGCACCCGTCACATCGGACGCTTTATCCAATATATCTCACAATCTCACGGCTGTCAAGGATGTGGCGACGGGCTACATGTATATGCATAGTTTCGTGTACGCTTCTCTTCATTCACAATCCTACGGAGTGTCGTCCAACTAATACTTCGTCTTGGTCTAGCTTTACACCCGCGCCGGTCATATCCACTTCATCGACCGCAGCGTCTGCTTCAACATCAGGAAGCTCAAACAATCCGTCAAGTTCACACCACTCCTCACATGGAGCTGCAGCTGGTGGCGCCATCGGAGCAGTCGTGATACTACTCATCGCGGGAATCATTGCCTTCCTCTTCCGGAGACGTAGCCGACAGGGAAGAGTCGCGCATCGCAACTCGTTCGGGATTGATGGAAGCATCCACTCTCCGGACCTCATCGTTCCCATGAGCGTGCCTTGGAACCAGAGCCAACGAAAAAGTGTCAATGTGGCCGTAAAGGATAACCTCGCTACACCAACGTTGGATGGCCCCTTGCATAGCCCCTTGCATGGCCCATCCGTCTCGATAGGGACCCCAAGTTCTCGGTCGCCAGCAGAAGTGGTAGAGATGTCCAGCTTCAATCATGAGTCGCAAGCCCCTGTAGGAGTGGCCAGACAAGAATTGGGGAAGTTCCAAACAGGACGGCAGGATTCTGACATCAGTGGGCTACCTCCAATTACTGCGGCACCTACATTGTCGCTTCCAGCTTCTTCTAGTATCCCTACCAGTCGCCCTCTCCCACCGCCACCTGCATCCACCTCCC
Organism: Tulasnella sp. 332; assembly: GCA_019632285.1. Classification (NCBI taxonomy): domain Eukaryota; kingdom Fungi; phylum Basidiomycota; class Agaricomycetes; order Cantharellales; family Tulasnellaceae; genus Tulasnella; species Tulasnella sp. 332. Next base: position 21,690 of record WSTV01000436.1, on the reverse strand, counting down.
ATATATCATCTTTAACACCCAGTGCCTCGGTCACAGGTCCTAACCCCCAACCGCATGCCGCGTCTTCTGGGCAGATTGAACCAGCCCTTTCACCGCAACTCGAGTTCATCCAATCGCTCGTAAACCGTGGGTTGGATAACTCAACGATCTCGAACGTCATCAACATGATGGCCACCTCCACCCCGCTGAACGCAACTGCGGCTCGGCCAGAAGGCGGCGCGCAAGACGATACACCACCGGCTTACATGTGAAGAGCGGAGATGGTTGCGCAGGCAGTTTCTGTTATACCTTTGACACTTTGGCGTCTCAATGTGTTTTGCGGCACGTACGATTTTAATACGAGATCTTCAACTAGGGTATTATATAATTCAATATGCTACACAGTCGTACATAGGGGTATGAGGGGAAGAGGGATCTAGAATGCCGTGTAAGGTGAGTCTAGAAAGCGTTGTTGATGTTTTGCTACGATAGGAAGACCTGTAAGTCGACGAATTGATAGTCATGGGATTCATTGATGCTGACCCTAATATGGCCCTTGTTGTTTTGAGCATTGCCTCGGCTTTGTCGGCCGCGGTTGCCAGTGATGGCACCCCACATGCTATTGCCTTTGCCCTTTGTGCGGTCACCAGTTCCTCTGCAAATAAAGAAGGTCGTCAGAATCGTTGCATCACCGGCCAAGCCGATCCCAGACGCTCAAACTCACTTGGTCCACCCGCTCGCTTTCGCCGCAGCGACTTCAGCGGAGCCTGCAGCGGCCTTGGCACTTTGATTGGCCTCAGCGCGGCGCATACCGAACAGTCCGGCCATGCGGGCCTACGTTCACAGAAAATCCAGATAGGTGGTTAGCCTCGTGATCTCACAACGAGGAGGTCATGGTGGACACGACGTGGAGTACGTACCCCGATGGTGTGGGTAGATTCTTTAGCCTGACCTCTGACTTTGGAAGGCGACATGATGGGATGAATGAAGTGCTTGAGGTTGAGTTTGAATTGTAAGAGTGGTAGGGGAGGGAGGAAGATGGGGTTCGAGTTCTGTGATGGAAGCGTTGAAGATGCTTCAAACCAAGGCCTTATATCCCTCTCCCTGACCTTCGCTTTCGAAACATCCTACCAGCTACGTCATGAGATTCGAACATGCGTTTTGAGGAGCGAGGAGCCTTTCAGGAGATTGCCGAGACGCTCCACAAGACCGCTCCACTGGGCATCACCGCTGTTACAGCGGCGTGCTCCTAAGAACGTCATTCGTGGAAATTTAGCGTTGAAACACACCACCACTCCAACATCTACTCACAATACATCGTTAGAGTTAACAGGTCGTGAATCCGGTGACGTCATCTCAAGAGCAAAGCGGTATCGCTGCGAGCGAAGCCATAGGAGATGATCAAATTCCTCTGGGCAAGAGAAGTCAGGATTCTTTGCGCTTCAGATTTCTAAAGAGATTCCAATGGAATGAGTTATGAAGTCTGTAGGATGCTGGATGCATTTGACTCTGGCTTCGTGACTGCAGTGGTTTCTGCTGTCCGCCCCAAACTCTAGATAACGTTCAATTATCTACGTCTTGATCGTAGGATCAACGCCTGCCAAGACATGCAAAAGGCAGTAGAGGACGACCCCCCCCCAGCAAACTGCTGTGCACTGAGACACTGTCTCTGAACTGAGGCAGACTAAATCTAGGCGATCGGACATGAGGAACCCGGCTCAGGACAATGAGCTATAGACAGTTTCTCGGTTGCTGTAGGGCCGTACGGCACCGGGTACTCCGCAGGAACAAGCGTTCTTGATGGGCAATTTGGTCTAGCAGAAGCCCTACCTTTTGCGGAAGTAGGGCTGGCTGCGGGGGCGTGCCTTTGCTTGCAGATACAGCATCCACAGGTTTTAAGACCGTATCTATACTCAGCATCTCAAATACCGTTGTGAGCAGGTATGAATGCTAACGAATAAAAGAACATTTTATAGACGTCCGCACCTCTACAGCGGTTGTCACATATTCAAGGTACCAGCACCCAGAAGCTATGTGAGACCCCAGTGTCCACGGTTCGAATCAAAATGCCACGCTCTCGTTGGCGTTCTACCACATGCGAACACCCTCTACCACCAAGTGAGTACACACTCAGGCTATTACATCCGTGCTGACCCTCGCTCTCACTCACGAAGATGATGGTCCCACCAGAGATCTGGCTGCTGATCATCGAGGAATTGGTCAAGCCTAGCCATCCATCAGCGTATCGACCCGCCCCGGGCCGCTCAAAAAGCGCCCTACAGCTCTGCCTGGTCAATCGCCTCTTCAAAGATTTGGTGGAGCCACTTCTGTACTCTAGGGTCTACATTATCCCAAAGAACTTGGAATCTTTTAAGCGCGTATTTCTTGCGGAAACCATAAATCCTGAAGGGCCTAGGTTCTGCGCCACAAGCAAGGCCAAAAACGTGTGAGTGATAATCACTTTAGGTGGACTGTCAAAAATATGCTCATGTATCAAAATCCATTTAGAAAGAGCCTAGGCATCATCGACTTCCATGAAACCCTTACCCCAGACCAGTGCGATGCCATCAGCAATATCCTGTTTGCACTGCAGTTCAGCCTTGAACGACTTCTTTTCGACTTGGTCCTGACATATCAGGGCGTTCAATCCCTCGGCCAATCACTCACGCGGATCAACGGGGCCATGCGGGGCATGCAACGCCTGCGCGAACTCTGTTTCTTGCGTCCATACACCGCTTTCTTCGACCCGTCTCTCGGCGCGTTGTTGGCGAAAGGAACTATCGAGCGCCTTCTGATCTTTGGCGTCTCAGTGTATCACAAAATCCCTGTTCCTAATCCCACCGGAGCTGCAAGGCTTCATCGCCTGATCTTGGCATTCCCTTACATCCCACGATCCTCAGTGGTCCATAACAGCGGCGGGCGTCAAAACATAACACAGACACTAGAGATGGCGGAGCACCTTCTTCTTGTGATGCCTGAGAACATTGCTTCTCAGAGGTCGATCCAAGGTATGGAGGGGATATTCGGAATGGAAGCAGCTCACGGTGCATCCGGGAGATCCAAGATCGAGATGACGGAGCGCAGGTTGTCTCCACTGATAGAAAGTGTTGTCAACGGGGATGTTTGGAGCGTGCAGCGGATGACGTGGGACATGTATCTGCGACGATCATCTAATCAATGATATCCACATGGTAATAGCGATACAAAGAAGAAATCCAATGGCCCCTAGTCTATGTCAATTAGTGTGGCTTTGAATGTATGTTCGTGGTGCTGCGTCAGAATGAATCACCACCGGGGATGACGACAGCTCCAACGACTACGGGGGAGGTCGAGCCCTTATATCAACATCCCTAAGACTACACATAGTCGCCTGAGATACCCCAATCCGCCTCCATGTCCACTTTCTTCTCGTAGCGCCTCCGGCCCTCATGCAGCAATAATGAGGTGCAACCCAACATCAAAAGCACCACTAAATCATTTAACGCCAAGGACTCCGTCTGGAAGACTGACTGCATCGGCGGAAAGTAGATGAGGACCAGTTGCACTGCGAACGAGATCGATACCGTCATTATGAGCATCCGGTTTTGTGTAAAACCACAGTTGAGCCCTCGATTCTGCAAAGCGGAGGCGAGATCGAGGAACACGAATGCAGTGAAAGTCTTGAGGGCGATGGATTAACAACCGACCAAAGCTCAAAGGAATGGCGCACTGGCGCACCATAGTCTGATCCCTTTTAGACATGCTCCCATCGCTGAGTTCGTACATGTAGACAAATAAGACCCCCAAGACAATCATGGATGCGGAGAACAGGACGCGGCCGATTAATCGCTGGTTAATGATCGGTGCGTCCTTCTTGCGAGGAGGCCGTTTCATGACAGAGCGATCCGCGGGATCAACGCCCAGAGACTGACTCGGTGGCCCTACAAGGAACGAGTGTCAGTACGAAATCTGACAAGAGATCTAGTGGCGCCCGTCCTGTACGTACCATCCATTAGGATGTTGATAAACAGAATTTGCATCGCATTTAAGGGATTTGCGAGATGAAAAGTCGTACTGAGCGTAATTAGGGTAAGGGCAGCGACGGCGGTGCTAAGCTGGAAGGACAAAAAGTTTTGGATGTTGTGGAAAATTGATTTGCCTATGTTACCGAAACCGAAGCCTTAGCCCAAGCTTTTGACATCAGAGACGACTGACCAACCTTCTTCGACAGCAGAGAGGATCGTTCCGAAGTTGTCATCAACCAAAATGACATCTGCCGCTTCCTTTGCGACATCGGTTCCACTCTTGCCCATCGAAATCCCGATATCGGCCATCTTCAACGCCGGTGCATCATTCACTTCAATACGAGGTTAGATCATGCCACTTCGAGCCTAAAAAATTGAAAGCTCGCGCACCTCCATCTCCAGTCATAGCGACCACAGCGCCTCGGCTTTGATAAGCCTTGATGATGGCCATCTTGTGCTTTGGTGTTGTCCGCGCGAAAACGACCACATTCCCCACCTTCTCCATCAATTGCCTCTCCGTCATCCCATCGATCATCGGCCCAGTTAAACAGCTCGAGCTTCCCGCTTGCACCCTTAATCCGAGCTGCCTCGCAATAGAGAGTGCGGTCTGCTCGGCGTCACCGGTTATCATTACCACTTGAACACCACCGGAGTGTAGTAGAGATATCGAGTCCGCGACACCTTTCCGTGGGGGATCCATCATAGCTTGGAAGCCGGTGAAAATGAGGTTCGGTGATGGCTTCCCAGGCGCAGAAGCCTTTTCTAGAGGTGGAGGCGTTCCAGCCCTAGACTGCATGCGACTACCCATAGAATCCACAGAGCCAAATCCATAAGCAGTTGCGATGACGCGGAGACCTCTCGCCGCGATCTCATCCGCCTTGCGCGTGATAACTGCTCGTGTTGATGAGTCAAGGCCCGGTGTCGAGTCCTCCGAGACGTAGTAGAATTTGCATCGATCCAAGACGGCCTCGATAGAGCCTTTCATATAGTATATCTCCCGCTGGTCAGGCGCTCCCTTGTGAACACCGCTGACAGCCATATATTTCAGCTCCGAATTGAATGGTTGCTCGTGTTTGACCTCGAAAGACTATGCATACGAAAGCGACTCAGGGACTTCGCCCAAGCACGTTGAGGGCCAGTATAGCTCACCGGTCGCGGATCAATCATACCAAAAGCCTCCATGACATTCAATAATGCGACGTCGGTCGCCTGACCCACACATACACCCTCCTCGTTCTTGAACGCACTGTTACATAGGCCACCAATCGTTATCGTCTTGAGTAGGGCCGGGAGTTCAGGTGCCTTGCCATTCGCGTGCGTATCCATATTGATAACTTCATCCACCACATACGCTTCCGTTACGGTTTGTTCGTTTTTGGTCAGAGTTCCAGTCTTGTCCGAGCAGATGACGCTGACGGATCCGAGAGCTTCAACAGAGGGAAGCTTCTTGACAATCGCCTTTCGCTTGGCCATGCGCAGTACACCCAGCGCCAGTGTAACTGTGGTGACTATTGGGAGACCTTCTGGAATCGCAGCGACGGCTAAGGACACTGCATATGAGATCATGTCAGCAGCATGCTCCTAGCCTCAGCGGTCGCGGTTCCTTACCTCCAATCGTGAACATCTCCAGCCATCCCCTCTTCTGCCAAACACCAATTAAACAAATAACACCGATGATTCCAAACGACAGGATACTAAGTTGCTTTGCAAGCTCGTCCATGCTCAATTGCAACGGTGTGCGCTTTTCGGAGACCTGCATGAACGAGAGAGTATGCAGTGAATTATGGGATGAATATAGGGGCAGAGTCTCCCAAACGGGACTCACATCTTGCATCATACCAAAGATAACCCCAAACTCCGTATCAGATCCGGTACCAACCACCACTCCTGTACCGCGCCCTGTGGGAACGAAGGAAAGAATGTTTAGTTGAAGTAGTCGCACAGAAACAGTAAAAAACGCAAGCACCGCTTCTGACCAGCGTCCCCATGAACCCAATACAGCTCCTCTCGCTAGGTCCAACTCCACTCCCTCTGATACCAAGCCCATCACCGTGGTCAGGTAAAGGTTCCGTATTCTTTCGTGCTGGCTTCGTCTCGCCCGTGAGATTGCTCTCGTCTATTTCCAGGTCGATCGCTGAGATCAATCGGATGTCAGCAGGTACGCGATCTCCAACCGAGAACTTGACGACGTCTCCAGGGACTAGCTCGTTGGCGAGAAGGTGGTATTGTTTCCCGTCACGAATGATGTGACAGTGGTGTGGCACGAGTTTATTCAACGACTCCAAGGACTTTTCTGATCGAGATTCCTGCACGAACCCAACTATACAGGTTTTCATTGTCAATATTCCAAGACCCTGAAAGTCACAGGTGAATCTGCGCACCTGTCAATACGATGATAATGGCTATGGTGATGCTTATTGCATCATCAATATTCCCCATGACAGCGCTGACGAAGGCACTCCCAAATAACAAGAGGATCAAGGGCGACTCGTAGATATTTTTTGCAAACTTTACGTATGCTGGCTCGGTCTCGCTAACGGAAAACTCATTGTATCCATATGTAGCGCGTAACGCTGGAATGTCGCCCGAGACCAAACCCAGTATCGATGACGTCCGGAAATGAGCTATTGTTCGCTGAGACAAAATAGGAATAAGATAAACCGTTCACAAACAAAGCAAGGGGGTGTCTCTCATACCTCGACAGTTAAGTGAGCAAAACGAGAACTGGACGTCGTTTCTTGCCCATGGTGTGGCACCCTATTCCCATTCGGGGCAGTGGTCCCATTGCCACTATCCAGTTCTTGGTACCCTGGCGTCGTATGCCTCCATAATACCCTGTCCAAAAAGCTCTCTCCAGGACTCATATCATGTCGCGCTGCTGTTGGGCTGTGCTCTGGCCGTCGCACCAAAGTCGAACTGAATGCGAAATGGGTCTGAGCATGGGGTGTGGGTACTGGCTCCTGCTGTGGATCCGCCG
>WSTV01000435.1:0-26006 GCA_019632285.1 Tulasnella sp. 332 | reverse complement strand
GAGAAACATGGAGGAGAAAATGAGAGGTTCTCAACTAATATCGATCTTGTCACCGACGGCTTCGGCGATCTCCGGGAGCATGTCCAGTGAGGCGACGCATCCGTCAACCTGACGTCCACCATCTGGCGTAGATTGTTGAGAGTTCAGAAATGGGACATATCCAATGCATTTGAAGCACGCTCATGACAATCGACTCACGGTTGGAGACGACAATCCCCTGGACACCCACTTCAACCGCCTTCTTGGCGTCTCGAACGGTTTGGATTCCCTTCAAAACAATGGGGCCTAAAAAAATGTAGTTTGTGCTATGCTCAGCGAATAATCATCGAACAGTCTATCTTTGCTCAAAAGAACATACCCTTCCAATGCTCTTTGAGGAACGCGATGTCTTCCCAGCTATGCGAGTAGCCTGTGGGCATCCGGATGATAATAAATAGCTGAATCGAGTATCGGAAACGCTGGTTTTATCGAGTGCCATGACGTACCAGGGAAGACTAAATGCGCCCACGTCACTGCGGCGGTTCCCATATCATCCTCTACCTCATTTCCTGTCTCCTTCTTGAAGTGTTCTGTTCTGCTTGTCAGCAAATTACTCCGGTCATGAGATCAGAAATTCACCTCTGTAGACAGGATCAGTGAAGCCGACATCAACACCAATGCAATCGGGCTTCAGAAAAGGCTAAAAAGCGAGCCCAGAACAGTATGTTGGGATCATGTAACTTTGGATGTTTGGGTGGCGGATGTGCTCACGTTGAATCCGTGGTTCTCATCTTCGGGACGCCAGCCGAGGATGTACGTCTGGAGGGAAAAACAACCGATTCAGCCGGCTTCGGTAAATTTCGAACCAAGTGGTTGCTATCATGATCTAACATCAAGGGTGACGAAGAGCGCCTGAAGTTGTTGGAAGCAAATTAACACCGTTTCTCGCCATCTCATCATTGGTAAAAGGAAAAAGTACCTGAAAGCCACTATCAGCTGCTCGTTTAAGAATGGAGGCTGTGATGTCGTTATGCTCATTCGGTGGCCAATATCTGGCAAAGACATATACCCCTTCAGCACTAGAGCTTGGACGATTAATGATGCGACGACTCACAGCTGGTAGAAGCGTAAACCGTTGCTGAAGGATCCAAGCATGGGGGTTAGCCTCATGCCATCAAGATGCAATTGACCACGGCTGGCAGCTCACCCACTCGCTTTCGCGACGTCTTCAATGCTGGTCGCCGCAGCGGTGCTCATCGTATACGGTACGTTGACCTCGGTAGCGGCGGCAGCCACGCCGGATTCGGCTTCGTCATGGAAGATCTTGAGCACGCCGACCGGGGCGAGTGCGATAGGATAGGGGATGTCGAAGCCCAGGATTTTCGTTTTGAGATCCGGCTGCCGCGTTGGGACCAAGCGGTTCGGCACTGCAATAGAGGGATGGAGATAGTTTCAAAACTCGAGTCAAGATTGGGAGATGAAGAGATGATATGAGGTGATACCTAGGGCCCATTTCCTGAACGCGGCTATGTTGTTGTCGTCGGTCTCTCTCGATCCAGCGGAGCCGTGGACGTACCCTGTTCATTACAATGACGGTAGTTAGTTCAAAGACTGTTTGGCCACTACCATGTTTAGCGCACCCCAAGAGTTCGCAGGTAACACCTCTTTTGCCATCAGGCCCCATCTTTCACGTGAGCGATACAATCAGTTCAAGTGTCCAGAAATTGATTGACACTCAACGTACTGGCTAACATCAAAGCTGAATCGGGGTTTGATTCCCTTGACACCTTTAGTGTAGATCTCGGTCTGGTAGTCTGAGGGCTTGGTGGTCGTCTTATCGCTCGTCTATGGCGCACCCTGTGTATCAGTTCACATATAACCCGTCAAAGTAGAAGACAGAAGACTTACAGGGAATAGAGACATCTTGTGTTTTTCAAAAGTCAGTTCAGATTGCACTTACAATCCGATAAAGATGCCTCTTATACGAGATGAGATTTGCAACGACGTCATCGGGGTTGCGGGGAAGGCTGGCCTCACAGCAAGGCAGAGCTATTGTTAGAGATTCTCCATCTGGAAGGAGGAGTTGGAGCTCTATCCTGTCTGATTAGTTCGGCTCAATCTACAGAACTGGCATCTCATTCTGAGGCTTTACGGATTTGGTGATCAGACTTAGCGGACGACTTTAGTTTGCATGAACTAGATGCATAGGAATAACAAGGAGACCAGCAGATGGGCCCATTATGCTGTAGCAGAATCAGGACCTCGCGAGTAGCATTTGCCAACTGACAGTATATCCCGCATTTCGGTTCAGCCTAGAATGAAGTAGGGTCGCGCAAGCATTAGCAAGCCAACGTAGCCCCTATTTGAGGACCATCTCCGTCCAATCCTCCTCGCTGTATAACACCTGCACATCTAGCTTGAAACTCAAGCCCCTTTCCCTTCAAAAAAACTTGGTACCGGTAGAACCAAGATGTATAATAAGCCACATGACAAAACCAACGGGTCGGGGAGTGAAACCGAGTCCCGTAGCTGGACTCGCTCCGGTCGCTTGGCAGATGTCGGGAACCTTAGGCATCACAGCCTACCTCATCATACTCCGGAGATAGTTTTACTCCAAAGCAATAGACGTATCAACGCAACGACACAGTCACTGTTTATCAGATACATCTCCATCCCTCATCGTCCTGTCCCATCACTCCAGAATCCGCGATACATACAAGCTCTGGCGACAGACATCCATGATGTAGCGCTTTTTGGAGATATGTATAAGACGGCCTTCTCCTGGCGCGGCGCCATCACTATCATTCGGCTTCTTCTGCGGCAGGTCTTGCCAGGAGTTGCTCCCATCCTCCTCTCACACATCTCTCGTACCGCAAACGGGGACGCGAATCCAGACTTTCTCGCTCATTCAAGCACCCACGTATACCTTGGGGTCGGACTCGCTATGATCTCTGCTCCCTTGGTCGAGAAGGCGCTGTTCAACAAATTCTACCTCGACTGGAAGACGCCGGCGGGGCTGTCACGCGCCGCTCGACGTCACATCATAGTCGCTCTGGCGCTCGTCATACAGATCGTTGGATCGTTGGTTGGGATGATTACGGCAAGCACGGCGGCAGGGATAATAATTGGGAAGCAGAGTGGACTGGGCCCGATAGTGTCACCGGCTGGAGGCGCGGTGTTGGCAATCTTCCTAGGGGCCGTATCCAATGTCAACGCTAACACCATGCTGCGTCGGCAAGGTATCCCTCCCGCAGATACGTACGATGTGGACGAAGACGCTCTTGATGGTGTGATGGACTGCGTGGCGATCCAGGTCCAGTTCGCAATTTCAGGTGCCGTAGGGTTGATCGGAGTTTTGGTTGGAGCGGTTGTCGCATGGGTAGAGTACAAGGAGGATTCGGTGGCGAAGAGTTCATGGCTAGTGCACACTTACATACCGGTTGTTGGAGACTTTTACATCCCAGCAAATGCTCTTTTGCAGTTTAATCTGCAGATGTACCAAGCTCCGAAGGCTTTTCTTCTCGTAAAAGCTGACTTTGCTCGTCGTCATACCCTGCTGCACCGACACGCATAGGAACCCCGATCGTTGTAGCCCGTTGATTCCTGGTTTATGTTCATCACGTAGTTCTATCTTGATTCGCTATGTAACAGTTCGGCCGGAATCCACGTATAAGCCAAGATAACTGAAGTCAGCGGCATCATCGAGCACTCAAAGTATAGGCATTCATCCAAGTACCTGATAACATGATAGCGGGTCCGTATTAAAGGAACGCCTTGCTCCAAGCTTCCGACCCTATCACACTTTCTAATGAGCTTAGCATCCGTTTCAACCACACTTTCACCAATTCCGTCTCTTCCCCAGCTACTCTCACGATGCCACCGCCGTCCTCCAACGAGCTGTAAGACCAAATGAGGGTATCCCGTTTCGACTGTTGGAAAACCCTGATAGTCTCGAACTCGCGTTGGATCGAAGCGATGACCTTCTGTACCGACGGCCCAAGCAAATGCAAGGTCGCATAGCAGGCGAATGTGCCCATCCGATCTTTGAGTGTACGCGACTTCATAGGATAGAGAGCGGTATCGCCTTCTTCAAGGAGAAGAGCATCCCGTGCGACTCGTCGTCGATCTCGAGATTTCCCATTTTCCACGGTAGCAGGATAGTCCACCCACACCTCGTTTGTACTCCGATATCGTTGGAAAGCCCAAGCCTCTCCGCGGGACATACGGCCGGAGGTATACCAATCCAGTAGGACGAGGCTTGCTCCATGTTTCATGATGAACGTCTGCGTCTGGCTATAAGACGCCCCGGCAAAGCATGTTATTGGATCTGGGAGGAGAAGCAGAAAACCACCTGGCGCGATGTGTGTATGCAGCCTTTGAGTTGTGACATAAGATGGACTGGTTGTGGTCGCTTGTTCCGAAGTGTTGGTCGCTGACGAGGAGGGCTGTCGAATGTCGCTTTGCCTTGGCCCTCGAGCAGGAAAGACCTTTGTCGATCCCTAGAGTATCCAGGAGTTCTCAATCCAAAATCCGGAAAGCACAAGGTCGTCAGGAAAACCCACCTGAGTTAAAACTAAAAGTACCGCTTTCTCCTCTACATCTATCTCGAGGTCAATTCGATCCCCAGAGATGAGCCCACCGCCATAGGAGAGAATATACACGATAGCGATAGGGACATCGTACGTCGTGATTTTGGGAGAGATAAGCTTCAGAGGGTAAGTGAAGGAAAGCTCCGAGAATGAGGCGTCCCGACCAAAAGCCTTCAAGACTGCTCTCCCACTGCCATGTATTGATTGCCTTCTTGGAATCATATAAGCCGTGATCGATGCATGTAGAGAAGCATGGCAGTATCTGATCCTGAGGCAAGTCACAAGGTAAAAGTAGATGTTCGATATATATGGAGGTAACGGCGTTAGAGCTCATTCGGCGTCAAGTGCGAACGCCACCACATGCCGAAAGCGACTGACCGAAAGCACCTCAAATCCCCCTTTCATCTACTGAGGTAAAGTCACTCATGGCAAACATCGATGATTCCGCGTCTCTATCGCAAAGTGCTGTGGTTCACAATGAAGCGGGAAGTTCCATCTCTGGGTCCAGCACTGGTGGCAGTTCCATAATAAATCTATTACTCCCGCGCCCCCCGCCACCATCTCCCTCAGCATCAGCATCCCTTCCACCACCTCAGCTCTTCGCATCGCGCAACGGCTTACTTTACTATCATCCTCAACGTCTAGTGACTTCAGCACCTGCTAATGGGGATCCTTGGTTGTCATCATCCTTGCCGATTAATATGGGCCTTATGCCATATGGGGGACAATATCCATCGCAGCAGCCGACTCTGCCTGTTAATCGATATCCTTCTATAGCGATGCCATCGCGAACTGAAGGTGATAAGTTGCTACTTCAAACAGGTACGTATCATGGGTACAGAGGTAGCGTCGCTGTTGGGGGCCTACAAAGTGTGAGCGCACGCAATTTTCAACTTTGTCAGTTGATTCACCTGGATCGGCTAATATATTTCATAATTGTGCAGCCAGAATACACCTCGTTAGGAACGTCAGATCCACCACCAACAAAGCGACGAAAGTTACAGAGCGGGGCCACAGGTATCACTACAGCCCCAAGTGTTGCCGCAGCCTCGAGTGTTACTGCAACCTTGAGTGGAGCATCAAGCAGCTCTACGGTAGCTCCTCCAAGTGTGGCTAGCGATGAAGGAACGACACCCGCCAACGCCTTTTGGTACAACCAATACGTCTCAGCCACCAATTCCGCGAACCAAATCCTATCAGCGAAACGGATGATCACACCTGCCACGACCGACGTGCCCGCTGACCTCGCTAACACCCCAGTACATGAACTCATCGAAGAGATTACCGATGCTGAGACCATGTCCGATCTCATCTGCGACCCGGCCGACTTTGAGGGTCACACCTCATCCATCGATGGCAGTAGTAGCGGTGTCCGACCCTGGCCGAGGTTCAAATGCAAGATATGCAAGCATGCGTTTCCGAAGAAGCATACCGTTCTCACGCACCTCAAAACACACCTGGGAATGAAGCCCTACCTCTGCTCTTCTCCAGGATGGTGAGCTCATCCTATCTCCTGTTAGGCACTGTCTAGTGAAACCTCACCATATGAAATTTAATTCTAAAGCAAGATGTCATTTGTTCGAGAACATGACCGGAAACGTCACGAGTCGACGCACACAGGGTATCGAGGGTACAGCTGCGAATGGTAGGCCCCTAAGCAGCATTGCTCCGTCGTAGACATGATTTTTAACGTCTGTACTCTCAATGCATCAGCGGCAAGCAGTTCACGCGTCAAGATGCGCTACGCCGGCATGCGTCTTACCATCAATGCAACCCCGCCAACGCCGTTCAGTATCCTCTCCCGTCTTCGGCCGAATCTGCCTCTTTGTCGCCTACTCCATCACTAGAAGAGCCCATCGTCCCCGTCGTCCCCTTGTTGCCAGAGCCAGCAACGGTAGCACCCACCCGACCAGTACGCAAAGGTCGGCCGAGGAAGGCGCCGGCAAAGACAAAGGAGCCGAAAAGCCACAAGGACCCTCCATCGAGAGGAGTTACAGCCTTGGAGGCTGTAGCATTGGGATCTCCACAGTTGATTTCACCCGCAGCTCTCCCGGACGAAACAGACACGAAGAGCATAGAACTTGAACCTCGTCCAGTAGTATCGAGGACGCCCGATGTCGGGACTCCGATCATTCCGGTGGAGAACCCAACCATAGGGAGCGATGGGGTTGTAGAGAAATCTGTTCAACCAAAGGCTGATGAGAAAAGTGTTGTCACTCAAACTCCTGCAACCCTCAAGCCAGCAGCAAAACGTCCGCCTGGTCGGCCTAAAAAGGTTGCGATGAAGAGGAAGGTAGCAGGAGCCCCTCGGCGGAAGCTGACCAAAGTTGACGCGCCAGCCTTACGTGCAGAGGAACAGGCGGCGGACGAACAGACAGTCAACAGTCTCTATGACATTGAAGCGGAGAATACTGAAGAGTCTTCCTTCCTATACAAGCCCGAAGGAGGAAATGACGTTCGGGCTCCCACTCTGGAGCCTGAATTGCCTAGCCCACCCACGCGGCTAGGGACTCCCGCCTTACCCGCGCGCCATCCGTCACCGCGTCGATCAGAGTCACCAACTGTGCTGTACGTTTCCTCAGAAGATCCTCCAGCTCCTCTCTACACAGACGCAGGGGATCAGCCGGCGTCGTTGCCCAGCGTACGCCTTGAACTACACCGAGCAGCTTTCTTTGTCGAGAAGTTGCTGATCGACCAGCTGTCGTTGGCGCAGAGCTCATCAGACGGTATGTTCGCACTTAGGGAGGTAGACGTGAGCAGACTGCAACACTGGGAGTCTCTCACAGTGGCAGATGTTCTGGGAAACAAGCTCGACATAGAGCTGAAGATGGACGAGGGAAGCGACATGGACGAGGATAGCGAAGTAGAAAGTTGGGATGACGATGACGGCGACTCGGTCGCTGAAGATGATAGTATTGATGGAACGCCCATTGATGCCCACTTCTCATCATCTCCAGTCCTCGGTCCGCGACCGGCGCTCCAGCTGGACCTTGTCGCGGAACCAAATTCTACCCAACTTAGGCTGTCAACCTCGAGGATATCAACACCGGAGCCGGCGTCGCCCTCATCCGATATGTCACTTGATACCCCAACACCATCGTCCAATATGTCGCTGAGCAGCACACCATCACCATTGCAATCACCAATCATTCGTTCGAGAAGTCTCCTTTTTGCATAGTCATCACGCTAGACCTTTTCTTCTTCTACCATTGCTATCAACTATACTTATACTTAGCTATCTTGGGCTCTCTTCCAGCTTCCTAGAAAAAAAGTCCAAATACGCCGCCGTTTAGGACACGCTTATGGTTCTTTTACCATCCTTCTCCCCAGACTCCATCCTAGCACTCCGACTGCCGAACTGCATGGCCCTGCCAAAAACCATAACCTGTGTTGAGCACTGGGACATCATTAGCAACTGATCGCCTTCTGTCTTCCATACCTCTTGCGTCTTTGACTGGCAGTCACCAGACCCAATTTTGCTGCGGCCATTCTGAGGAGCATTTTGTCTCCCATCCCCTCCGACAGTCGGGGATCCGCCTTAACTTCGACAGGTAGTTTCGCAACGAAGTCGACGAGGGTAAGCGAAAGGTATGGATAGCGAGTTTCCTTGCCATTTGCAGAGATGACGCGGTCGTCCCGCCCAAGGTTACGGCTCGGTAGTCGGGTCAAATCGAGTTGGAGCTGAGTGCGAGAGATTGTGAGAGTTGAGCGCGCTACGTCTGTGCGATCGCCAGTGTCTCAAAATCTACCTCGTTGACAAGACCTTGCCAGCTGTTCCTTGTGAATGCATGTCGATGCCGCGCATAGCCACCGAGTAATTCGTCCGACCCGAGGCCACTCAGAAGCACTCTTGCGGGACTGGTGTAGGGGAGACGCCCTGACGTTACACTAGTCCTCTTTGTACCGATCCCCCGTGAGGCGAAATACAATGCAAGTGCCAGGCTCTGACCATTTGTTTGGAATTCAGCTATTCTGCGTTGTTCTTCCACGTCAGATACTTGGGTCCAACTCACAAGATCCATGATTGTCTGACTCGGATACATAAGTCTTTCGATTTTTACGCGTTCCGTTTGACATTCCTTTCAGATCCAGTAAGCGCTGTGTAGGTTAGCATAGCGCTCAGTCTACGATAGCACCTTTCATGGCCTCACCTCATATGGAACGTCAACTTCCACCTATAATAGGAACCCGCGCCAGATTATGTATGTGAGCAAAAGCACAACGAGTTATGAGCAACGTGCACGAGTATCGAGTGCTCACGAAATGCCACAACCGATCAGGACATATTCTCCTTAGCTCCTCCAACTGCTCCAGCCCTGTTAGACGATCGGGGACGTCATACATACCCTCTCCAGCTTGAGTAGCTGCTTCCGGCTGTGAGTCGAGCACGTCCTCTTGCACGTCGCGTTTCTTCTGAGTGGACGTCTTCTTTGATATTTGTGAGGTGTTGGCTTTGAGAACCCGGGGATTTTCGAAGGCGACGTTTAGTAGATCAATCGGCTCCTCAATGGGAAGGTGTCTGTAGAGTAATTTAGAGAACTCAGTATCATGGTTTGAGTTTGATGCCGGCGGAGGCATATAGTACTAACTGGTGGGCCAGGTACGCTATCACAGAACAGTCGATCCCTCCACTGAATAGGATCCCAACACGAGGTTGGCCAGCCGCTGACACGTTTCTAAAATTATGACAGATAAGAGTCGACATCCATAAGAGCTGGAAAGTTGACGTTCAAGAGAGGCAAAATAAAGTGCACGCACATTGAAGGTATATGCTGCACGCGTAGCTTAACCGACTCGTCCAACGTGGCCATAAAAGCATCTATTGAAGAGCTGAGTTGTTCGGGAGGGACCTTCCATTCTGGCACTTTAGAGTCCGCTGGTGGTAATGCGGGATTAAGAGTAGTCACTGACAGCTATATGTCAGGGAAAAAGGTCCGCCATCAGAAATTTAGAAAGTTTAAGGAATTTGGTGCTGACCCATTCACTTCGGTATCTTCCGGCTTCAGGAGCTCGTGTTAAAATGATGACAGGAACATGTGCCAGCTCATCCCCGAGCAAAGTCATTCTTTCCAAATCCAAGCAATAAATCCCGTCGGTTGTAATCTCGTCAAACGCAGTATTTGAGTTGGAGCTAGAATTGGCTGAGGTTATAATCAGATAAGGCTCGTCCTTGGTTGGCGTATGAATAAGTAGCGACCGCCTGCCAAGTGGGTCACGGGAAAAGTAGAGCTTCCGTGCGGACTTCTGCAGCAATGCGGAAATACTCAATATGTATCAGGGGCAGAATGGATCCAGAGCAAGTTACCCGGTAGAATACGAATGCATATCTATATCCATCGCGTTTTATCAATGCTTGACGTAAATGCAGGTTGGAGGACAGTGAAACTGAACCCACGGGCCTTCTATGCCAGCCAAAACACTCCTGATATCCTCTCCATGTCTGAGGGAATCAAACATCTTCGCACCGTCATTCTCGTGTGGTGAAATCTGACATTCACTTCGAGCGCAGATTAGCAACCCTCTCTTCGTATTGGCAATCCACCACGCACGGCTAATCCCTCGAAGACCTGCGAGACAATGAGAGCATCAGGTTTTAAGATAGCTAATATAAATCAATTAAGGATTGCCACCTCGCCATTCCAGCAGAAGAGGTCGCCAGTTTTTTCGTTATAATGTGGCTGGGGGACCACTTGCGCTCCACGGAGGTGGAGGACCGACGCGAAGGCATTGATATTGACAGTTACAGCTCCTAATCGGGCCACCACCTCGAGAGTACATTGTGAGTCTGGCCCTAAAGCCGGAGTTAGCTGGTTAACTACAGGATATGTTGACTTAAAGCACATGCCGCGATAGGTGTTCACATCGCGAAGCCGGCTCAGAACGTCCCTATAATCTGAAGTAGAAGATAAGGAAAGGCCAACAACAATACCGCACATTATATAGTCAGCGTTGTTAGAAGGTGAGTATGGGTGTATAACAGATTGAGTCAACATCTATCAAACTCTCACAGTTTTCCATACAGAAGCAAAGAGCGCTCTTAGCGGTGCCAACCACTCACGCACCTGACCACAGTTACTGGATTTCTTATCCATGCGTCAAAGGATAATATCAATTTTCACAGTTTGGAATCCCACATCGGAGGACACGTAAAAATTCATGATTGCTGGGAGCTCCTCGAGGCCCCTTTCCTTAGATGCAATCTCATGTCGTAAAAGTGTCAGTAGTAATCGTAAATGGAGGTAGAAAAATGAACAGGTTTGAGCTTGGATGTGTTTATTTTCGGGAACGAAGGCCAGGCTCCTTCAACCCTATCATCTGCCCCTAACTCTCTCCTCCCAGTCCCCTCCCGGATCCCAGCAACGATGGAAGATCCCACCACTGTAGCAGCTGAGTCGAAATACAACGGCATCATGGGCTTGCTTCGGCGAGCTACTTCCTCCGTTAAACCTACTTCGACTCCAGTTGCGGGCGCTAACGCGACAGGAGAGCCCAGCTCAACGCAAAGCGAGGTCCATGGCGAGTATCTGTATACTTAAAACTATCTTATCTATATCAAGCCCACTGTGTATCATATATCTTACTAATTGCGGCAGTTGGTAGCACTTCAGCGAGTCCCACAACAGAGGCACCGGTGGCACCGTCGAGCTCGACAGGGGTAGAAATCGAAGCAAAGGATATCACCCCGGCAAAGACCAAAACCACAGTAATGCAGAAGCTCATGCGTTTGACATCCAAGGACGGCAAATCCCGGGTGGACAACAAGGAGACAGCGCAACCGACCGCAGAAGCATCGCAGGCAATCGAGGAGGAAACTGAGGAAGCATCTGAAATACCGCCGCTCGTCTTGAATCCAAAGTTGAAAGCCGCGCTTGATACCGCTCCAGGTGCCAACACGCTGTCGCGACGTATCCAGGTCATGCTGTCCAACGCTCCCCCGTTCCTTCAAACGGTGTCTGATGACTCGCAGATACCGGCCCCAACACCAAAGCCAAAGCCTGCACCTCCGTCTGGTCTGTCTGATGCTCAGCTTTTAGGGTATCTTTCCAACGCTTCAGTTATGAACAACAAGCACGCTTCGAAGGCGGAAGGGAAGACGCAAAAGAGCGTATGGCAAGTGCTCGATCAACTGGTACCGTACGAGCCGCCAGTCATGACCATCAAGGAAGGAGAGGTGTCAACGGAGGTGGCAGCTGCCGGGTCGAGCCTGATGATTACGGGGCCATTGGTACCAAACGAAAACTCGGTGGTGTGTTCCCATGAGTCTTAAGATACAAGTGAAGTGTGTTGTACTGATGACGTGGCTGAAGGTCCATGTTGCACAATCTCAGGTCATGGAGGTTGAAGCTCTTGCGGATGTACCTGGTGTGTCGAAGAACGTAGCGAAAGGCGTGTTCCTCTCTCTCTTCCCCGACAAGCTCAGGATCCCGTTCTTGAAGACGAAGGCTACCGTATTAAGTTCGCCCTCTTCGTCGACGCCACAACCAACGACTACTACACAAGTCAAAGTTTGGATACCAAGCGAGACTGAGCTTTCGTTTCAAGTGGCGTGGTGGGGTTTTCGTCTCTGGGTAGGTACAAATAGCCCTTACGTTACAAGCTCTCTCTGCTGAATGCTTGGCGTTGCTCCTGCCGCTTTTGTAGCTACCGCCTCCAGTCATGGCTACTCTCTCGGACGATGCGTTATCAGTGGAAAAGAAGGCTGCAATGGTCCAGTCGGCAATAGCATGGATCATTAACAACATCCCGTTAGCACTCATCCCACCGGCGATACAACCGGCCATAGTATTATTGAAAGCCGCCGTACCGTACCTCAGTTACATTGGTAATTAACCCTCATCTCTCATCCGAATCTTGTGCTTTCAAGCAACTGAGCTTCATATTCCTTGCTTTCTGCAGGAGGCTTCATTGCTTGGTCCTGGTCAGAGGTATGGATATAGTTTCCCAGCTCTGTCACTTGCATAATTAGGCTGATGGGACTTGTCCGGTCAGGTCAAATCGTTTGACAAGGGTCGCGGTGTGGTCCTCTCCGCTACATGGCTCCTCCCTATCGCACTTATCCCAAGTTCTTGGGAGATCACCACACCAGCTGCACCCGCGCCCACGCCTCCTGCACCCACGCCTCCCGCACCCACCGTACCATCCACAGGCACCGCACCGGCTGTTAGCCCCGCCGAGGAAGAAAAACCTTCTGTCTCGGTACCAGTCTAAGCATCTCCCGCGTAAAAGCTCTGTCTTCTGTTTCCTTGTGTTACTGTGACGCCTATGCCTCTCTTTGGATATCGTTTTATATTCTTTCCTATGTTGAAAACACCCAACGACTATACGATTATACGACTATATTGGAACTAAGAGTGGATCCTTGTTCTTAGCTGTGCCCCAAGCGTAATGTTTTGGTCTCTATCTATACACTCTGCCATGTGGCTGACCCCATAGGAACCTCTGGATCGCGTTCTCAAACTCTCTTGAGGTTGACCTCGGCGGTGAAACCGCGTATTATTATTATTTTGCCGTAAACGAGAGCAAATAAAGAGGAGGAAGCCATGCAAGAGTGGCGGGCACATTTTGAATGGCGAAGGGGGAGGGGACTTCAAACCACCGCAGACCATCCTTGTAACGCTAGAATGTGTTTTCCGAGGTGGCCTAACTATGATGTTTTCTGCATCTTTATGCCTTTATTAAGTAGTGAGCGCCGATCTGAGACTTGGGACGCGAAGGCAAGGGCAAGTGCCTCCACCTCAGAACAGGATACGGCAACGAACCCTGTCCAGGTCATTCAAATGTAATTGTCATCGAACTGAACTGCGAGTGGCGCTCAGCCTCGGACTGCTACGGGCCTCCCTACTTGAGGACAAGATGACATATGTAGTTGTGTTCACAAGCCGCATTTGGCGCTTTGTGGCCACCGCCTGTTATACAGAGTAGAAGAAAGGCCAATTGGGCATTGACCTATTCACGTTCTGACAAAAGGCACAGGATAGATCAGTTTGCGTGCCTACGCTGCGAGGGCGTGCAGGCATAGCAATTCCGCAAGAATGCCGTTGGGTGGACCTGTAGACCGATAGGAACTTTGGTCTGTTGGGGGCCAGTAGGTCGGCTTTGAGGATAGTGTCACCCAAGAGCTTATTCTAATGTCGTAGCGATCGCCGAGACTCCATGTCCACTCATTATTATGTGTAACTCGTATTAAAGCAAAGCTCGGCCGCCTAGGGCTCCGTCAACATAATCAGTCTGGATTGATATCGGTTTGCCAACCTTGGACGTTCAGACCGCACCACCTGGGCCTCCAGCGCCTCCTCCGGTACGGCAGTCACAACACTCTCAGTACTGACCAGTGATACAAGCCCATCGTTGTTGGCGAGTGGTGGAGAGGGGGTACCATTCCACAAAGCCAGCACCGCCATCAGAAGTCCTGGGCAAGCGATAAATTTGACTGTGTCCGAGAGCGGGCATAGTGCGATCGGAGGTGGCAAAATATTGCCCTTCCTGGGGCGGTCTCTGCAGCGTTGGGAATGTTGGTCGCCGACAGAGATCTCGTCATATGTTTACGCCACACGAGCAAACTTGAGGAAAACGCATGTTCCTGAGCATGCATCGCGTTGAGAGCAATCACACTCACCTTGCTCCCTCCTCGAATCTCAACGACAACGACTGATCCTGCAACCATGGTATCATCCACCCTAGCAGATGAATCAAACCAGAACGCCGTCCTGCGGAGGCTTCGGAGCCTCAAAACTATTTTGCGTGTGGTTGCTGCGGCAGAGACCACAAGTGAACCAACCGTACTCTTAAGCCAAAATGTTGGCGAGTATCAAACGCACCTTGGACTATCCTATCTAAACTGAAGCCACCCTATGCTCTGCTGCATATAGCAAATGGTAGCACTCCAACAAACCACGTAGTATCAGGAAAGGCGCCGGCAACGACAGATAGCATGACAGGAGCAGAAATCGAAACGAAGTCGGAGCAGGTCATTATTCAGGCGAAGGACAGGACCACGGTGATGCAGAAGCTCAAGCAGTGTTTGACATCCAAAGACGGCAAATCCCGGGCGGACGGCAAGGAACCGGTGCAGCCTACCACTGAAGCATTACAGATAACCAAGGAGGAAACTGAGGAGGCATCTGACATACCACCGCTCATCTCGAATCCAAAGTTGAAGGCCGCACTTGATGCAATCCCCGGTGCCAACACACTCTCCCAACGCATCCAGGTTCTACTGTCTAGCACCCCTCCGTTCCTTCAAACAGTGCCTGAGGCTTCGCAGACGCCAGTCCCAGATGAGACGTTCGCTTCCAAGCAGGGCCCGGCGTCAAGGCCTGATCCAGCACCGGTACCAGCGCCTCCCTCAGGTCTATCTGATCCGAAGCTTCTCGAATACCTATCCGATGCTTCAGTCATGAACAACGACACCAGGCAAGCTTCAAAAGCGAAAGGGAAGACGCGGAAGAGCGTATGGCAAGTGCTTGATCAACTGGTGCCGTACAAGCCCCCGGTGGTGACCGTTAAGGACGGAGAGGAGTCGACAGAAGAAGAGGCTGCCGAATCGAGTCTGATGGTCTCAGGACCATTGGTACCAACTGAAAACTCTGTGGTATGCTTCCTAGAATGTCCCAAGATACAAAGAAGGATGTTAGGCTGATCACAACACACTTTGTGGAATAAGGTCCATATTGCTGACTCGGAGGTCATTGAGGTTGAAGCTCTTGAAGACGTACCTGGTGTGCCGAAGAACGTGGTGAAAGGCGTGTTCTTGTCCCTCTTTCCAGACAAGCTCAAGATCCCCTTCTCCAAAAAGAAGACTGTCTCCAACTCTCCATCGTCTGACACGGACACCAAACCGCCGACACCAACACCAGCCCTGACTCCCACGACGCATGTCAAGGTTTGGATACCGAGCCAGATAGAAATGTCGTTCCAAGTAGCTTGGTGGGGGTTTCGTCTATGGGTTAGTGTTTTGAACAGCTTGTAGCCCGGTTTTGGTCACTATCTTAAGCTAAATGAGTTTCCCATCATCTTGTAGTTGCCACCCCCGGTCATGCTCGTCCTGTCTGATAAGACTCTCGAGGCTACTAAGCGAGCTGCCATGGTGACCACAGCCATAGGATGGCTCATCCGAAATATTCCGTTAGCGCTCCTGCCAGCGCCGCTCAAGCCTGCTATCTTACTCCTGAAAGCGGTCGTCCCGTACTTGGGTTACATCGGCAAGTTATCGAAGCTCTTCATATTTCGGAATTAAAAGATCTAAATCTTTCGTCTCGTTCGTGGCTTCTTAGGTGGGTTTATAGCGTGGTCCTGGTCGGAGGTATGCATCAGATCTTATGGCCGTGGTCTTAACACAACCATGAATAACAAGATTTTCTTGATCAGGTCAAGAAGTTCGACAAGGGTCACGGTGTGACTCTCTCCGCTACATGGCTCCTCCCCATTGCACTCATCCCGGGCCCTTGGGAGGTCGCTCAAGAGAACGCAACGAGACCCACCCAAGCAGCATCTGGAAACACGGCACTCGCACCAACCACCGGCGTCACGCCTACCGCTGGAAACTTACACCGTCCTTCGCTTTAAATACGTAATGACGTAACGACCAATGCTTTCTCTCACCCTTTTCAATCACAATACTTTCTCTAACCCTCTTCAATTACAATGCTTTCTCTAACCCTCCTCAATTAGAATACTACAATCATCAGATTTAGGGTGAATCCCTGTTGCATCAGCTGCGCCACCACTAGATTTACTTCCTCGCAAACCACAGGCGCATCCGCGGACTCATTTTGGTGTTGACCTCATTCTCGCAAGGAACGGCTTCGTCTGTCGCCACGGTAAATACTCTAACTACTTATAAACTGTATGGCGCACGGCTTCAAGTCAGCGGAATACACACTAAATTAGGCCAGAGGGTGAACTGACCTGCACTGCCTGCATCTCTGTGAACTCGGAGTACCCCTCATGTCGGTCAGCCTCCTTATCGGTTATGAGCGAGATCGCCATTCCTATGACCTTCACCCGATCCCAGAAATCCTTGTGCTTAAACCCTTTACTCGCACACTTTTTCTTGAAAGCTTGTAGGAACCTGAGGAAATTTAGTCAGTAAATACTCTAGAGCGCCATCTCATTTCGAATGCAGGTGCCGCACGTGTTCCAAAGTCCGACGTCGTCCTCCTATAATGGCCAGGAGGAATAATAATAATAATCAACATCGTGCTCATTGTTGAGGAGGAATCGAAATTCAGGGTACCTGAAGCGCGGTATTGCGCATCTCTTTCATACACGACAAGGCTTCATCATATCTCTGCGTTGAGAACGACTCCTCCACAATCTCCGTGATGACATCGCCCATATCTTGGAGCGCCTTAGAGACGACATCCCCTCGCTCCAGATTACTCTTAAAGTCATCCAGCGGGAAAGCGTTGCCGATGATTCTCCCGGGGCGGATATCTGCCTCGGCACGCGTGCGCGATTTTGGAGGCGACTTTTTAGCGGCTGGCGATTTAGATGGGGTAGGGAGTTGCGGTTTGGGCTTTTGGGCGGGTCTCGTACTACCCATTGGCGGAACAAGACCGTCGTCGTCGTCGTCCTCTGTGTCGTTGCCGTTGTCGGAGAGTCGCTTCGCATCGCGCGTCGCCTTCCCTCTAACACTTGCGTGCTTGGCTTGTCCTTTCAACGACAACGAGGCTAGGGAAGCGCTCGGTTCGATCGATGCCCCACTGGAATCTTCTCCGAGCAGGTCGGCGACGGAAAAGTCCTCGCCTACATGCTCTGTAGCGTCCACGACATTGACTTTCTTCTTTCCGGCGACTTTTGGTGGAACTAATCAGAGTGCATGGATGTGACCCGTCAGCGGCTGTAGTGCGACTGCGACTGCGACTGGTTCAAGTAGATCACTGACCAAGCTTCACATCGAGGACCTTCTTCAGTTTCTCTAGTGACTTCTTTGCCTTGTCCCGTACGGGTCCAGGGCATTGGAAGTACCTGGTCAATTCCGGATGCGGTGGAGGAAGGGGATCTTTCACTAGGTCGTTGACGATAGCGGCGTGGAATAGTGCTTGTTTGGTCCGATGGATGGCTGGATTATAGGAGCGAGATGTGTCGAACCATGGTCCTTTCGTCCTGAATAGACGAGTATGAAGCGCTATCAGGGCGACAAACAATACCTGCCATGGCTGTCTTAGTCTCCGTACCCGTCATCCTGTTCTTCGGCCTTCATCAGGTCCATGGCATCAACCCACTTCTCCATAGCATGAACCATCGTGTCGGTAGTCAGATTTGGATGTTTTGAGACAGACTCTCCCTTCCGGTTCTTGAGGTTATCCAATGAAGGAAAGGTATAGTTCCGAATGTCTTCTGCGAAAGGTACCTAAGATGGATATGGAGAAACCCTTAATATAAATGCTCATGCGTTGAAAGTCGAGGGGAAAGAGAATTCATGTCATACCCGGACCATGAACATGTAATCGGCGACGGGCTCGACGACAGGACTGCACACTGCCATCCTAGGCTCAGCCTCACTCGAGTGCACCCAGCGAACGATGGCCAGTACGTCTTTGATTGCCATGGCACGAATGAAGGACGAAAGAGCAATCTGAGAGCGTGCTGAATTATGGTCCGCACTGAGGCAGTAGACCTCGCCCATGAGGTAGGACCGATTGAGCTGATGAGCAGGGCGTCAACCAAAAACACGAAACAGGAAGGACCACTTAAGGACACACACTTTTGATGCATGCATGAAGCCGATAACCTACCAAAGGATCCTCATGACATTAGCTCAAAAGCCATCCAAAGGTCACGAGGACCAGAAGATTCGTACCTCAATGCCCATTTTTGTTGGGAGCCTTTCGAAACCGTCCTCCACGAGGACCCACGTCGCACCGTATTTATAACCTTTGACCAGATCCTCAGCTTCAACTTGAATCCCAGGTATCTCCTCCTCCTCTTGGGCCAGTTCTTCCTGGGTCTGCGTTTGCGTTTGAGTCTCTGTCTTAGTGTCCTTCTCGGGTTGAGGTTTAACGATGTACTTCGTCTCCCTCTCTACCGCAGCGAACGTAGTCCCAGTACCACCGCCGTTGTCGTCTGCATAGGTCTTCATCGTTGCATCCCCGTCAACGTCGTTCGTATTTGTGGCCTCTCTTTTGATGAATTTCTTCAAAGTCACGGCGCTCGCCTTGGATGTCACCTTGTGCACACGCGCAGAGATCTCGATGGCTTCATCCGACTGAACTTCATGATCTCCAATGATGAAAGTGATGTTCTTGGCGGTGGGTTTGATGGGTTTGACTTCAGGCAAAGCACAGTCTTCGAGGGCTTGGTAGCAGGACCCCAGCAGGCCTTGGACGACCTGAGATTCGAGCTCTCGGTAAAATACTTCGTTCTTCCGCTGAGGTTCAATGTATTCAGTATGAGCTACAAACATCCGAGGGAGGAAAGCGCAGAGGTACCTTAGATTCACTCTTGCCTTTCTCAGTATATCCTTCGTCATCAAAGTCGATGCCACTAACACATCACGTCAGACCCAGATGATAGATATATGCGGAAACTGTTGAACGTGATACGTACATAAAGGTCGTATAAACATCCAGTTCATTCAACTTCTCCGCGGTCGTCTCCCAATCGGACGTTGCGAATTCACTCTCGCCATCAGTGATCAAGACAATCTTCCGGGTCCACGACGCCTTTTTACCCAAATGAATGGCCTGAGTCTGAATGGCGACGATGAGCCCGTCGAGAGCTAAAAGGACAGAAAGCTCATTAGCCCAACAACCCAAATCGCGCCTTTGGTGGAATGGTCATACCATCTCCATGAACTGTACTCGGCCGTATGGCGGATATCATGTCTAGCGTCTTGGTCGTTGGATGCGCGATGGGTATGTACTCCGTGACGTTTTCATATCCGCCGTGCTCCGAGTGAACGCAATTCTTGCTCTCTACGTTTAGGAAGCAACGTTGATAAGTCAAAATTATGAGCCCAATGTTCAAGGATACGCGCAGCTTACTTGTCGTCCCAAAGAGGATCACACCGCATTGGTCTGTCTTTCGTCCATTGAAGATCTAGAGATGTCAAAGGTCGTCAGTCTAGACGGTGATTTCGGTTGAGGTGGACATTGGCTCACCATTTCTTGCACCTTTAGCAATACAAACTGCAGCGCCCATTCCAGATTGGTGACTTCCTTGGACCTCGATTCCCCGTCGGGCCCAGGAGGTAGTTGAATGGTGCGCATCTTGCCCAATGACGGGGATACGTCGATGACAAACATCGTCACGGTGTACTGAAGTGGTAGAGGTCAGTACGTATAGTAGCAGAACGTCGACGCAAGTACGTACTCCAGCTCTGTCGGCGGGCATCTTGGCGCGCAGTGAGGGCGTAGTGGTTTATTAGTTTAGTGGAATTGGCTGGACGCGTTGATGACAGTCATTTGCGACTGGGCCATGTTCGCAGGATCGTTCTACGATTACGTCAGCTCTCAATCCCGTGGACCGCACTGGGTGTGAGGGTAATCCTGATAATGGGGTGAATAATCCCGATAATGTGGCGTATATTGGGCAGCAACATTCAGGAAAGGTATGATATCGATGTCTACGCACTAATTGATCGCACACTGAGAGTTGAAGCACCGGGTTCACATGCAAACTCGATCTTGGTTCGTGGATCAATGCTCGCCCATGATGATGGGCATATCCATGTCCTCTTGCTTTTTGGCTTGTTCTCACTACGCGTTGCGAATACGGATGAGTCCCAGGTGACAAAAAATGAAAGTCCATCGTTCCAGCGTGCTCTTTCTCCTGGGTAGATATACACATGAATAGTTTGCAATTCCAATGTCCAATGTAGGCATCCTTTCTTTCTTCTATCCTCCTTAACACTTCAGTTTGTTCCAGGCTTTTGAATGTCAAGCGAATCACTGAATGAGTGAGTCATAGACGTAGTTGACATAGCAATCTCAAGCCACATACCTGATGATTTTATTGACACGGCAAGAGTACACATCATACACAACCTCGCCACCACGGCCCTGTGATCTGATTTTCCCCGCGCATTTCGTGCTGTCACATCTCCTGTCTCTGACATAGTTCCGTCCGCATGTCACAGAGCTTGCACAATAACAACCATCCCCCCGTGAGAGGCGGCGTAATATAACCGTTCCCGCGTATGACTGAAGCAGCGCTCAATGTAACTGTTGGGGTGTCATGTTATTTCATTTGATCACACCGCCTGGGGAGAGATGAGGCCAGAATGCCGCCTGTTGAGAGGCGTAACGCCTAGTCTGTCTGCTGGACGTTACTGAGGACATGATTTTGGTCTGGAGAGTGTTTGGTGAGGAGGTCAGAAATGGGGGAGGGGGAGGGGGGGGAGAGAAGAGAGAAGATCGAATGAGTGAGGGACGATGCTCCTCAACACCGTGGTCGCTCTGGGCTTAACAGCAGGCAAGATATGGGCGGACCGCGTAACTTCCGATTGATTAAGGCGCTGTTCTGATTAGCCCATGATCGGCCGCCACCATGATATGAGAGGCACATGCACATATTTACAAGAGATGCGATGGTTTGAGGCGGGATCCGCGTGGATGCTCGTGGCATCAGCTTTCCAACATGTAACATTGAGAACCCTGTGATAGAGTTTCAGACGTCCGGTAGACAGACGCCAGGTTTTAACACGTAGCACGCCATGCGATTCAACGTGAGGCCGCCAGCTAACTTCATTGTAAAACAGGCGCTAGCCCATCCCAATCTGTCAAGGGTAAGCGGGTGTAGGGTAGCTTTCGTCATGAAGCAGCCGGAAGAGTCAGTAAGACACCGAATGGTAAGTGCGTATCAGAGAAAGAGATTTCTTTTGACTGGCGTCCCCATTGACGGGTTGCAGTGGTCGTCATGATGGCTATAATCGCCGCTGCGACATGGATTCCACCCCGGTTGTTGCCAGATAACTCTCTCCATGCATCCGTGATCGGGGCAGTACTAGACTGGAGACACCTTGGCATACACAGCATGTAAGGATAATATCAAGGCTGGTGGTAGGAGTCAAGTGTATCTCGTGTGACGACCGATCTCACGTCTACAACTTCTACTCCACGTTCCCAGAAGCTCGAACTTGTCCTGTATGCCAGCTATTGCTGCCACCCCATACCAGCCATCATACCCAGCACCTCCAGCAGTGACAATGTCCTTTTGAAATACATCAAAAATAAAACACTGCAATCCTTGACTGGCCTCCAGCGGTGATGAAACATCATCCGCCTCTTCATCCGCCCAATCGTGTGATCTGCCAGCTGGGACGTCGCGGTGATCTTGCCTGCCGCCTCTATGCCAGCTAGAGTGAAACGCCATAACGAAACTTTTCTGACACTGCCGCAGTGCGGGAAATAGGTGGCTGCTGGGCTTTGTCTCTGACTCCTTGTTGTATGAAGGGCCTTACTAAATTACAGAATGTAACTTTGTGTAAAGATGGCTGCGCAATCGACCATTGATTTCTCTCTCCGGTGGACACACCCGCGGCTTGTTAACTGACATCTTGCCCCGCAGTCTCGTGACTGATCTGTCATTCGCTCACAATTCATCTCATTTCCCCCTGCTGATTCATATCGTTTTAGCATACATGAGCTTTTAGATCGTGAGCTCTGCACTTACTCAGCTCACTGTTCTACACGTACCCGGCCTGCCGGTGCCTCCCAATATTGTGTCTCTGCCAAGTCACAGTGAGCACCCCGACCTATCAACTCTTAGCCCGCCATGCTCGCAGAACACCTTAGATAAAATCCAGCTCAGGTTCTGACTATTCAATCTCAGAATACATCAGAAACGATTTATTGCGTGAATACTCCACCAGATTGCTGACCATAGGTACGACAAGGATCTTGAGATATAAGATCACCTCTATCCCTCCATCTAGCCACTTTTACCAAAACATCTCTTTCGAAAAATATCTCCCGCCAAGTATAGCTCACACACACGAGTCAAGCTTAGATAACTCTGTCCAGGTATTCGAATATACTTGGTTGCCTCCTCCTGTATTTCATACACAGCTGCCCCATCGCCCCTATCTACAAGGCTATTGGTGTTCGAGAACGTGCACCCAGTCTCGCTCTCGTATTGCCACCAACCACGTGAAGTTTCAAGATACGCATATAGCAATAAAGGTCGCGGTCTCAAACACGAATGTCCTGGTAGAATTGCAGAGTATGTACAAGTTGTAGTTCCAATAAAAGCATCCTTCTTCCCCCCCCCTTCGAAGTGCCCCAATCATCTAGGAATATCTTACTCGACCTAAACCTATCGCCGAAGAAGTCAGTTTGATATATTGACATTCAGATAATCGCAAGCCACGGACCTTTTTACGTTCCTTGACTTTGCAAGAGTACACGTCGTAGACAGACTCGCCACCACAACCATGCTGTCTGAAGTTCCCTGCGCAGACCGTACTGTCACATCCCTTGTCTTTGACATGGTCATGTCCGAATTTGACAGAGTTTGGGCAGTAGCAGACATTCCCCTGCGCGATGACGGCGTAGTAAGACGGTTCGCGTGTGTGATTGGAGCAGTAGTCGATACACTTTTGAGGCGTCATCGTCGTCCATTTGATCCTCGTGACTGCGGAGAAGTTGGGCGAGAACGTCACCTGCTTGGAGGTGTAACATCCGTTGTGAATTTCCGTGCCTATCGCTTCCATGTGTCTGATCTGGGGTGTATATGAGGCTTTGGAAGGGTAGGAAGGGAAGAGGAGATCGAACGAGCGACGATGCTCCTCGACACAGCGGGAGCGCTGGGCTTTATAGCATGCATAGGGCAGATAACTGCGGACAGCAGATCATACAGTGCCGATGCTGGGATGAAGTGGATAACGAAGTGGCCGACCGAAGAATTCGTAAGAGATGTCGTGATCAATACACAATCGGCACTTGTGCCCTATTATGCAAACGTTCGAAAACATCCATTCGACACGTATCGTGCGGTGTTGGATCAAATGCTTCAAGGAGAGCCGTACACGGCCGAGGTGTTGATTGGGTGATAGCGGAGGTTTCAGCAGGTAGCCAGCAAGCCGCAGCACGCCTCCAACGGCAACACAACATAAAACATTCTGGCGATATTGGTAAGCAAGGGCCAATCTATCCTAGGGAGCCGGCGAGCCATAGCGGATGCGGGGTAGGTTTCATCACTCAGAGCAAATGGATGAGCCAAGAAGACGCGACACAACAAGTGCAGAGCAAAGGAGGGTTCCATCGACTGGCGTCGCCGTGGACAATCTCATTATTCAGAGAGTTCGCCACTGTTATACCCGGAGATTCAAGAGTGGAAAAGATCTTTGAGCAAGTTGAAGTGATTTTCGTCAGATCTGGAGGCGACCCTGCTTGACGTTCCCAAACTAATACTCGCTCCAGCCGCTATCGCATGCGTCGCCGTATGCAGCATCTTTAGCAGTGATAGTAGGTAACTCGTTTCCGTACAATTGATATACTAATCATGGAATGCCGCGATCTATGACCGTGTGAGGTGCCATCTGGAGCTGGAGTTGTGTGAGGATAATTTTAGGCCAGAAGGTCTGTCCTACCTGCCTTCCAGATAAGGGGATCCTACTTCTTATCGTAGCGGCACGAGCGCTCAACGTTGAGTGCATAGTTACTGGAATCGACGTACATAAATGAGCTTCAAAAAAGGTAAGCGGTCAAAGAAGCGTAACCTGCGTCAGACCTCTGAAGGAGCAGAGATCCTTGCAGTGAGGCACTGTGAGAAGGCCTCGGCCGGTGCAGCAATGTTCCTATTATTCTTAACTGTGCTACCATCTTTTGGACACAGGCACGGGCATTGACAGTTACTGATTATATTTAAGTATGCATACAGCACGACCCAGGCCCAAAAAAATAACTATAGCGACTGTTGATCCTATTGGCATAGAAGGAGCACAAAAAGGAATGGAGGATTTCAAAGATCACAAAGGGACGCGAAAGCTGAGCGAGTGGAAACCAGGTCCAAATAAAGAGATGGTACCATAAAGGTCTGCCAGGTAGCGAAGCCATACTGCAAAAGAGAGTTGCTGAGAATAATGAGCACAACATGAGTCGTTAGTTTAGTGGCATGCGAAGGAGAATAAAGCCGTGGTACTCATAGCATAATATGGCAGGCAACATTCTCATCATGGGAGCGCATAAGCCTGCATTCGGACGTCAAGCCTCCACATGAATAAAGTTGATCCAAAGGTCCAAAGGGACCTTTTTCTTCCGAAGAACTTTAGGGACCTCGTGAACTCCTTTGGCAGCGTCCTTGAAATTTACCCCCTCAACTGCATTGCAAAACATGTACCCGTAGAACGCAGCGTCAGGCACGTTAGCATCTTCCACGGCCCAGTGTCCCTACTACACCTCGAAATCCTGCAAACTGCATAGCGACCGCGAGTTGAAGTCCCTCTTCTGGTGTGTTACGATCTCCGGTTACGGTGTGACATGCTGAGAGGAAAACAAGCTCGGCATTGGGAAGGTTCGTCCTGACGACTTCCTGGAGAGTGAGTGGCTTGTCCTAAAGGCGGAACCTCGACTGGAATGGCTGTGTGAAGTCATGATGTCCATGACATGAGAGGTGTATCCAGGAATGAGCTGGAAGCTGCATCATGACCGCGTCGTGTGTTGTACTGTGTCCTTTCATCAGTTCTACGTCCGATGCATATCCCGAAAGCCTCTGAACCTCCTCGCTCACAAATTGCAACACGCCGTCTGTACCATCCCTTCCATCCGGCTGTAGGACTCCAATCATGAGAATGCTGGGGCGACCTAAGGAGTTTGAAGGGAAGCTTCGAGCCCGAAGGAGGGCCGAATGTGTGGGAGTGTATGACGGGAAGAACATATTGGAAGCCTCGGTTGTTTCGCTCGATAGATGCCGGCAGCATGTAGCGGCAACGAGCATAATCTAGATGTGGGGCACCGCCATATATGGCTACTTTGGGCCAGGCCCAACGCCTCGAATCTCCCCACCATCGGCCGAAGGACGCGGTTTCATAACAGGTGTAGCATTTCATCAACCTTGCTCTATGATAGACCTCCGTTCTTTCTGCCGACAGGATATTCCATCATGGATGCTATACCACTTATCTCTTCAATAGTTGTGTCAGGTAGATTGACAATCTCGAGTTCAACACTGCTCCGAAGAATGATAACATCGGATCGAATATCGTTGACGTTGACGATGAATACAGGGTCGTCATCAACTGCCTGTAGTAGATGGTGGAAGGGAGTCGGCCGAAGGAAAGTGTCAAAGCCCGGCGGTTCGCGTATTTGGTTGACAGTGTCGTTCAAATACCACAAAAAATCCTGGTGCCTTCACAAAATATGTGAGATGAGGCAAAATGTGTAGCTTTGCGGTATGAAGAAAGCGGCGTACCGCCCGATGGCATCCGGTCGCAACATGCCCACCCAATCTACGCTATTCCAGCTGACTGATCGCTCAAGCGGAGAGCTAACCTCT
>WSTV01000434.1:0-26078 GCA_019632285.1 Tulasnella sp. 332 | reverse complement strand
AGCAGAAAGCCCTCAGACACAGCGAGCTCCGATGAATTGGTGACGTGCGTCGCTGAGTTAGAAAGTGGGCTGCCACCCCTCTGTTTCAATTAGTGGCAAAACAATAAACAACACGGAACAACTAACATCTAAATGAATGCGCCAGTTTGAATGTCAATGTGTTGACTCGGAAGCTGAGTTGGCGGCCTTGATGGCATGCCGAGCCATTGTATGAGTGACGGGAGCAGCTATTTCTGGAGGTGTTTTATTGGGCCATCGTCTTGGCGATTCTTTCGCTCGATGGCATCTTACCCAAGGCCGAGGGAGAGAGTCTCGGTTGTCCAAAGCAGGGTTGACAATGATTAAGATTATGGGCGTGGTAGAATACATATTACCAATGATGACCAGGGGCGAGTGTGCTATTCCGAGAGACCGTCTTTCCTAAGTTGCCACTTATCCTACAGATCATACACGAGCATCATTGACGGAGGCCAGGGAGTGACATCTGCTTGAGAGTCCATGAACAAGGACGCCGGGGTGCTGCCGAACAAGGTCTGGTCAAATCGGTTCAGCTTGCCCGATTGCCCCGGTGCGCGTCGAACGTTCTTGAGAGAGAAAACGCTGCGTATCACACGTGGCATGGTCTATAGGATGAAAGAGACTCAAAATTGGAGCCCGCCAAATGGGTTGCTCACATTGGAAGGTTTGACTTACAGCTTGTACGAACCACCGCCCGAGGCACCTAAACGAGATGCTTATGAGCCACACGACCGTCGAATACCTAGACGACAGACTTACGCATGCATTCCAACTCCGAACATTGTGTAGTTATCGATCGGACGCGTTGGATCTATGACAGTGGGGTCTGGTCCGAAGATGACAGGCTGGAACAAGCGTCAGTCCTGTTGGTACAATACAAAGATGACAAATAATATATACCCACATCGTAGCCTGCGTCCTTCACGCTAACGAAGATTGTGTCGCCCTTCAGGACTTTGATGGGCGATGCCCCGCTCCCCTGCTGTATCTCAGCGTCGGCTGCTGCGGTTCTGAAGACTCCGGGATCCTGGGGATCAAGCCCTATGATGAGCCCGACCAAGTCAGCGTGTATTTTATTTACACCATCCCGATGAGCACGGTCTGACTCATTGCTTCTAGGATATAACCTAACAATCTGGCATTTCCTTCCTGGGTGTCTTGTTTCACGAGCTCAATAATCTCCGCCCGTTCTTTGGCTCGAGCGTCATCAATGTAAAAGTTGACAATCTGGGCTGCCGCTGTGTATCGACATAGATGTGTCAGATCCTATCTGTCGATCATAAATACCGAACCTATAGTCACTTTGCGCGTAGTTTGCAGAGGATGCAACAATCACTCCCAAGACATTGTAGGAGAGCACATCCGTGGGCCTTCCACTCTCTGCAAGCCGTCGGAGGAATGGGTACTCGTCCTTCTGCTCTCCGGAAAACCAGTCGAGAACTGCGCCCTTGATGCGCCCGATAACCTATAAACAAGGCTTTGATGAACATCAACTCCCTTCCGATGGATTTGCCCATGCACGCACATTACTTGTGGCTCGCAGTGCATCGATGTGACCCTGAACATAAGTCAATATGACCGTAGCTACCTTCTGTGCATTCGTCCGAATGAACCATCCGGTCTCTGGCTGGATATTGAGGAAAATGAACCTATTGTCAAAGATAGTGAATAATACGACACCGTATTCCTGAAAACAAGTCACGCACGTGAAGACCACTTCCATGAACTGGTACACCTCCTGCTCCGTGTGTGGACCATGCGGATTACTTTTGGTTTTCAGTGGAATGCCAGCCTGAAAGCAGGTGTAAGCAGGGTCCTACGGCAAAGGCAAAACGTACGTACGATGTGACGTGAGATCCAGTGAATTGGAACCAGATTCAGAACATCCTGGACAATGTCAATCGACCGCGAGGCTTGTCCGACGAGCGAGAAGGACTTTTCCTTGATCAACTGTGCAGTCATTTCGCCATAAAAGGCGGCATAGCCAGGCAGAGAATTCTGGTCTGGGAACAGTGCCTTCCTCATCTAGACCGTATGAACAATATCAGCCGCCATTTCAAACCCGGAACAAGATGGAAACACTAACGAGGTCCATATCAGCGAGATGTTTTGCAGGTTCGTCCCAAGCGATGAAAAATCTGAGGCGAGGTCAGTTGCTCGTTACGAAAGGAAGGCTGCTAACGCACCCATAGCCATTGGTCAACGCGCGAACAGCGTCTCCATACGTTACACTGAAGGTTTTATAATCCGTGAGCACGGCCGTGACACCTGCCCAGGTGTTCACACTGATAACTTCTGGCGTCGTTATGGGCCTGTCGATAGCATATTGGTCGGCTAACTTGAGACCCTGTAGAGCGGATGACATCGTCTTCGGCGTGTAGAACGGGAAGAGCCCATAGATGCTATTGTAAGTGTAGTTCGATGGCAAATTTCTGAGCAAGATTTTCCCGATGCCGCCACCAAGGGCACCGTTTGCGTTCGTCTTGTCCAGCGCACAATCTTGAAACCCCCAGGCAGACAGATTGTATGCTAGCGACAAAGAATTAGCTCCAGTTCAGAATACGCCATGGAATGTGTAGGACTGACGGGTGAAATCTGTCGTATAGAAACGATCGCCTCTGGTGAGAGAGATAGCGTCTGCGAGAATAGCTCTGGAAATGGTGTAACCAGGACAGAGGCCAGCTCCCGGCCCAGGCTTCTTCGCATCTTCAGCCTGCATCCCAGGCTACGCAAGAGTAGGTAAGACATTAGCTCGAGTAACGTCATGAGACGACTCCAGACCCACATATAGCTCTAAGCGATCAACGTGCGAATACAGGGCTCTCGCTGCATTAGCTATATCGGGATTTGGGTTCCATTGCTCGAAGGATGTGTATGCTGGTCGGTCGGTCCTTCGTTAGCACTCAAGAGAGCGAATTGCCGAAGGAACTACGAACCTTTCAGTCCAAGGAAGTGCCTGAACTCGTTAAGAGTGCACACACCCCAACTCCTTGATTGCTCGATCGCCAGCATCTCCACCACCCGCATGACATCTGGCGTACCCCTGGCTCTGTATGATTGGGCTACTGTCTCAGTCGCGTTATGTAGAATATTCGCCAAGGCGTCGTCGTCGAAGCGTCCGGTCTGTGGATCTCGCTTCATGCCGTTGAATGTCCAGGTGTTTGGCGGAGCTGTGCTGTTGCTAGACGCTGAGGCTCCGGTAGAGCTGGTCGTGGAGCCATTAGATGTGCTACCTGTAGAGTTGGGCTGCACCAAGGGGGCTGCTAGGGTTCCGTTCGCCCCCATGTGAGACGCGGCGTGGGAGGAAGCGGTGGTTCCTAGGCGGAGCTCCTGGAGTCGGTGACGAAACTCGGACGTCGTGATGGTATTCCATGAGATATCTGGGAAAAGCTTTCGCATCATGTCTTCGGTCCACGCCTCATCGGTAGTGGAGATCGTCGCGTGCCAGCGATAGAGCAGATTGAATTCGACAGAAACGGCGTTGCCTTGAAAAGGAGGATGCGTTGATTAGATCGGAAGTTCACAGATACCGACCCAAATTTTCTTTTGTACCTCGTCCTCGCTCAAGCATCGCGTGGTCGGTTTCTCGGATTTCCTGTACATAGTAGAAGGGTTGAGAGACTTGGATTCTTGATAGAGGCAGCTCGACTCACATCCAAAGGGTTCAACCTCCAGGCGTTCCCAGTTTTCGGCAAGCCTAATATCGCGCCGATATAACTGGAAGAAGAGAGTCAGTAAGGCGGATGCCTCGTCTTGACTCTCGATACCCACTCTGTCAATATGACATTCATAAAGTGTCCGCAGTTGACGAGACGGGCCTTTCGATGGCAGCCAGGTCAGAAAGCGGCATGGACGGCGATGAAGTATATGGTCATACCTTGTTGAATATTTCGTCATCCTGATTCATGAGTGCGGCTGGATCATCAGTGGGAGGAGGATTGCGGTATGTACCCCGCTCATTGATCTGCAGTAACTTCGTCGCAATATAGCTTGATTTGGATGGTATGAGCTTGGTCAACCCCAAGCTCATGGTGTGCAGCTTCACTCACTTGTGATTCCGTGAAAACATGATCAATAGTGCCGGCGTCGACGGAGGCATTATCAATAAGCGGTTGTCTGCAAAAGTATCCTCAAACAGCAATCCTCGCCCGTCCAATACCCTGACACTCTTCTGGGCTGCATCCGAGTCGCCATACAATGGAGAGAGGTCGAGATAAGATGAGGTGTTGTTGATGAACGCCTTACGCTCGTCGGTCTTGAACAAAGAGTGGATGATGATGTTTGCAAACGCAAAGAGCAGCGACGAGATGCCGGATGGGTGAGGTGCGGACTACGCGCCGAAGTGGAAGGATGAGCCAAGCGTCCGAACAAAGAAAGCTAGTGGTTGCCACTTACACCATCACGTCTTAGCAGAGTATCAAAGATTAGCCCTGGGTCGGGGAGCGATGTATCTACCGTCCAAGTACATCAGCGGCAAAATTTAGGGATTGAATCGATCTACTCACAAGGAATCGGATTCTTGGGTTGGACACTGCGAGTATACGGCATACGTGCTCTCCCAAGGTCTGGGAGGTAGATATTGTTGAATGATCCATCGGCTGTGCGATATGCGTATTTCTTTCCAAGGTAGGTCGCAGGTGGGTGAGGCAGATCATACCACACTTGGTTTCGTTCCTGATTCAGTACCGAAATGAAACTCGGACAAGTGCATCGAACTCACGGTACTCGATCATGGCGTTCTCCAATTTGGACTGTATGTTGGAACCTGGAGGCAGCCTCGCCGCTAGGGTGAACAGCTTCTCCAACTGAACGTCACAAATGGAATAAGTGGTGAGAGGCCTGAGCAGCATGTATGAGGCGCTTATCTGTATCACGTACGAGCATGTACCGGTCATCAACACCGACAGTCTTGGCATGACGGATGGCGTCCACTACAGCAAGCTACATATAGAGGATGGCCGGAACAGGTCAGATCGCACATATCTTGACGATATCATAAGAAAGTTGTGTAAGCGTACCAATGTCTGTTCGTCCAGCTCGATGGGTTCCCCGCGGTGAATAGCAGTCTGGATATCATCGATGATTGTGTAGAGTATTCCGTGATCTCCTCGTTTGTCTAAAGTGGTCGAGGCGGCCTCGGTGTCTGTCAGTCCATCCGGAGCGCTTGGAACTGGTTCGGCGGACAGATGTAGTAGGTCTGACGCGTTTTTAAGAGTATTAAGCAAGGAAGACATGGCTTGTTCTCCCTGCAACTAGGATAGATCGGGTCGTAGTAGTCGTGGGTGGAAGGAGAGGTAGTGAGTGCTGATCAGCGTGCCCAGGCTCGTGGCTTTGATGGTACGGCGGTCCTAATTTCAATCCGTCAGGGCCCCTTCTCAAGCGCCTCATTGATCTACCAAACACAAAGGCACCAGCACGTCAGCACGCTGACAATACCCGGGCCATGAGCCGGCCATCCTCCAGCGTTTAGAGGCAGCGCCAGGAGATGGCCAGGTTATCGTTCACTTGGCAATTGTATTCATTGGCGAGCTCTGTCCAACGTGTAACAGACCTATGGAAAATCATATTTCCTGCAGCCACATTCTTCCTTGGGTATTTCAATGGCCTGTGATCATCATATACTCGCTCTTACAGCATTTAAATGCTCTCTAATTATCTTCAGAGACATTTCTGATCTCTGGAATGTGAATCGCAAGTTTGGATGATTCGTCAGTCGGGCGCCCTGTTCGAACCCGCCATGCCACCTCTCGTCTTGACATTAGCATCTTGATCTTGACATGCGTCCGTCGCGCTCCGTGCAGCTTATGCCTGCTTAATTCCTGCCGTTGACTTTGCCACGGGATTGTCCCAGCATCCTGAGTCGAGAGTCTCATGGCGATCGATGAGAGCCACATGATGGTTTTTTGTGCTTCACTTTTCGGCCCCGCCAAGACTTGAGTCAGAGCAGAGGCCCCTCTTTACGCTCGCAGCCTCCGTCACACTCTCCAACGAGGCTTGGATTGCGAAAATCGCCTATCCCTCGTATCCAGCCCGTTGATGTCGCAGTCGGATGCGTATAGGCGTCCCAAGAACGGCTGGAAGTGACCGCAATGACTGTTAGGAAATCAACTTCGCCAAGCTTTTAGGCGGTTATGTAGATAAGGAGTGGTAGGAGTGGCTTTTCCTCAAAAGGGAGCTGCCCCTTAGAGAGTCCACCAGTTGCTAAGGGCTATCGATTCTGATTGTTTCAAAAGCGCTATTGAATAGTAGGCTCATAGCCAAGCGCACCACCAGCAGAAAACCAAGCTATCCCTCTCGCTTCTCTCTTCCTGGGATTATCTGCTTCACCTCCGCTATGACCATCCACTTGCCAAACCTGCTGTCTATCATAATGTCATAGCTCCAGAGCGCTTGTAGCGCCGTGTCCACATTGGGCATTCGACTCCGCTCGATCATTCCTCTCTTCAATGTTAGGTGGTATACGGCGAATCGAGTCCCTAGAACGCTGGGCAATAGGGGTATGGCCACATTGTGCACGACGAAATTCCTAGTCCCACTCCACCTTGACGCCACCAGCAACCGGCGCCGGGCCTGGTCGAGTAGACTCCCGCTTGAGCCACTTGAGAGCACGTTTATCGTCTTGGAGAAGAGGTGTCAATGTCAATCGAACCTGCGAGTTGTGAGCCTATAATTGCCAGCAAAATTAACAAGTCAACATCAAAGACTCGTGAAAGTTATGAGAGATAGACTGACCTTAATCCACCGCCTCTCATCCTTGGTCAGCATCTCTGGCTTGATCATCGTCGTCTGAATTGGAACCTGGGTGAACCGTTCGAAGCCAAGCCAGATGTCTCCTCCAAATCTGCCTTTAGTTTCCACCCTCCGGACGACCATAGCGCTCTCGATCCTCACGCCGAACTCTCCCTCCTTGTAAAATCCAGGCTCGTTTGTGAGGACGTGGCCCGGTCGTAAGGGCACGTGGTTGGAGAACCCATGCGGACCCTCGTGAACGTTGAGGAAGCTGCCAACGCCGTGACCGCTCCCATGAAGGTAGTTCATCCCATCTTTCCATAGCGCCTTTCGTGCCAAGACGTCGAGCTGCGCACCGGTGGTGCCTTCGGGGAAGATGACAGAGTCGAGAGCGATGTGACCTTTGAGCACTTTAGTGTATGCTTCCATTTGGTCGTCCGTAGGATCACCATAATGCATCGTCCGCGTCGTGTCGCAGGTGCCGTCAAAGTATTGTCCTCCAGAGTCCATGACGTACGGCGTCCGATTGTCGATTAAGAGAGCGTTTGTGCGTGTAGGCGTGTAGTGCGGGACAGCTATAGAGACGCATAAATCAGATAGGGGGTTAAAGATTCATGTCATGTTCTACGCACCAGCGTTTGGTCCAGTCGCGCTGATGTTCTCATACGCAAGACCAACGAACTCCTCGTTCAGCCGCTTATACTCGGTCAACTTCTGACTCGCACCCCATTCGCTGACTGGCTCGCCCTTCGTCATCTTCTCGTCCAGCCATGCGTACCATCTGACCATCGCCGCACCGTCCCGTTTGTACGCATTTCGGAAACCTTCCACCTCGGCTTCGTTCTTCAGGGCCTTCATTTCATCGCTGTACGAAGCCGCGAGGATGTAGCGCGGGGAGCTGAGCATGAGGGAGATGACGTATGGGGTTTGAGGCTCGATAAGGACCTAGATTTAGAAAGGGCGAGGTGTTAGTGCGAGGTTCGGCGGATAGCGAAAGATGAGGTAAAGGAAAACGAACCCGACCAGCACCCCAGCCACCAGTTCGTAAAAACGTGAATACGTCGCCGTAGTCTCTCAACACGACCCCAATGCTCTTCAAGTAGCTCTCTACATCGCGGGGGACCTTTTTCCGATCTACGAAAAGGACGGCTGCGACGAGACTAACGAAGAAGTACGCGTGGAAGACCGGTGTAAAAGGGAGATCCGAGCCACGAAGATTAAGCAGCCAGGCGATGTTTGGGAGTGAAGCGATGATTGTGGCTGTTGGCACGTTCGCCATGGATGACTTGGTTCCCGACGGGGTCTTGGAGGATGAGTATGATTGATGTGGCTTCTGTTCTTTGATCCATACCCGGATGGCCGCCAACTTCTCCGATGCGGCTTGCCCATGGAACCGCTCCTCGTGAACGTAGATCTGACCATAGGGCTTCGGAGGGCGGTTTTTCCACACTACATCAATCAAGTTCAGCCGCGGGAACTTCAACCGTGAACCATTCGCGAGAAGTGCTGTTGTTATCTGCGAGGCGGTTTCTAGGAGCACAGCATAAACAGAAGAACATGTCAACAAACTGCGCACGCTAGGAGAGATGGAGATACGGGGGCCTGCGCGTGCAAATGTCGAACAGGCATGCGCAGCCCCCTGTCGAATGTCATTGCGCACCATGCGAAATGAGTCGAGAATCGACTCCAACGGTGACACCTTTGGGCCGATCGCTCAGCCACTGGACCCAATCCCGGCCTTCCATGCCTCCTGAGCCGACTTTCCGCACGCGCCAATTAGAGTCAAGTTGGCGTTCGGCTTGTGTGTAGTAGCGAGCGTCCACGAATAGGAGTGCTTCCGTCTGCGATATCACTGCCGTCCCCTGGGATCCAGTGAAACTGTGGTTACCGTGTTAGTGCCTAGTGCTCTACCGCAATGAGGAACAATAGACTGACCCTGATATAAATTCTCT
Source organism: Tulasnella sp. 332 (assembly GCA_019632285.1). NCBI lineage: Eukaryota > Fungi > Basidiomycota > Agaricomycetes > Cantharellales > Tulasnellaceae > Tulasnella > Tulasnella sp. 332. The sequence continues at coordinate 17,379 of WSTV01000434.1, read as the reverse complement.
GCGTTTGTCTGGCGCTGCGACATGCTCGCTTTGATGCGCGTCTTCAGAGGGTACAATACTAAGTTGTGGAGTAGTGATCAGCAATTGAATAGATGACGAGGTCAGATAAGCGTTGTCACTCACTAGTATCCTAGCGACTCGGGCTCAGCCTTCATGAGAGATCTTAGCTCTGCTAGTCGAGCGGTGCTATCCGTGCGGATGAGATTGGTGGTGAGATCCAGCTGCTTGCCATCTCCACTCATGCTGCCGAGGGTATGTACACTGAGGTAGCCTCCGTCTGCGACGACTTTGCCCCATCCGACGGCTGCTGCTGCCGAGGGGCTGATCCTTCCAGAATACGGTATCGATTCCTGTGTTTGTAGGGTAGATGATGATGGTGATGTGAGACTAGAGAGCTCTGCTCGTGCGGTGAGGGAGGTAGTAGATGCAGTGTTTGCGGAGGAGGTCGAGTCGGTGCTCATCTTCCTGGAGAAGAAGGGAAGAGGCATCTTTTTTGTGCTTGGGTCCTGGAGCTTATTACAAGAAGTAGAGTAATGTGAGATGTGCGTCGTAGGGCGCTAGTGGCGACGACGTGTAGTACTTGATTGTGTAATAGCCAGAGAGGGGAGGTTCGGGAGAGTAAAGAGGGGAGGTGGTGCGTGTGGTGCGTAATAGAATTCCAAGCCAGACCGGGCTCTTGACTTGAATCCCTTCACGCGCTCTTGACCTCCCCTCTGAAACGAGGCAGTCGCGCACTGAGATCCCGCCTCACGTTAACCACCCACAGACACGCTGCATCTTGCTCAAGCTAGAACCCTCGAGCAACCACTCTTCGGATATTTCCTCCGATCACGAAGCACAGCGTCTCTCGGATCGACTAGATCTTTCTCGATGAGGTAGTGCCATGCCTATTTGCAGCCATGGCATGTGGCTAGGCCGTCTCTCTATTTACTCCGTGACGACGACTTGGTTTGGCAGATCAACAAGTGGCTTGGTCATTAATTCAGTGGGCTCTTCGGCTCCACCTTGAAGTATGCTTTTTAGCCCAAGCTTCCCTCAGTGGCGTTGACCCCGAACTGTTCATTGTCTATCACACAATCTCATGTGCGGGAATACCGTGAAATCCTGGACGTCGAAAATGTCGTCTAATCGCGGTTCTGGACATATCTCCAATTGGACGAGCACACGGGTCAAATGCCGAGCCACCTAGTTTAACCACGCAACAAAGCGGCTGCTCCCAAGCTTTTTATATGATAACTGTTGAAATATTGCGTCGGCTATGGTGGCTCCATGAATAAGCGTAAAGGTTTATGCTGATGCCTAACCTTGAAACGTTTGTCGATGATCTGATTGCGGAGAGCTGATGTCAGTCGATGCTATGTGGAGGCAACGTGGTGAGGGGTCGGTTGTCCGAGCCGGCTTGACACGCGCATTTGGCCGTCATCTAGACCTCTCCACTACCAGGCTACCAAGATACCATTGTAAGCCTTTATGGACGTTGCACGAAAACCACTTAAGGGTATACCCCCCAACGTAACGACGATAATGCGGCACTTTGATGCTCACAGAGGCAACAGCTGACCTCTATCAACCCTTGAGCACCAGACTTGCGAAGCTCTTGGCTTTGCATGGAGTTCATTTGAGCACTTAGACTTGATGGGACTGCTGCTCTGCTCATGGCTGGGGAGAAATCTTTTGCAGTAACTTTTCTTGCATGTGAGGAGATCAGTTATGCGAGTAGGAGGGGTAGACATTGACACGACAAGATATTGACTAAGCATCCGAAGTTGAGCGCTACCCAATCCTAACCAACAATAGGCACCTCATTTGAGCTTATCGAGGACCGAGATCACGAGAGCAGCAGCGAGAAGCATTGATCAGAGATGGAAGAATTCGAATCTGTGGGTTTCAGCGCTTTTTCATTACCTCCGATTCCATCCGAGTCCTTTGTTCATTATTGCTTCTCCTCCATCAACGAGCGCTTCCCGGCCTACGATGCAACTACCTTCTTCGCTTCATCGCACAAATCATGGTGACAGTCGAGAGTGCCCATCACCCCAAAAAAAATTCCAGGGGCCTTACCATGCCGTGGCGGCTACTTTAACTAACCTATTGTGAAGTGGGGTGTGGGGTATTTCACTGGTGACGGGCTTGGTCGTGTAGAGCGATGAAACACCCGAGTGGCCTGCTCGTCACCATCCGGATCAACCAGTGGTCAGCGTGAAGAATAGGATATAACAAATCGCAAACAGAGATAAGGAGTCGGATACGGCTCCGCCCAGACGTCAGTGCAAGGCGCGAAGAGAGCAGGAATGAATGAGGGACATTGTCCTAAGGTAGTCATGCGGCTAGCGTATATGATACTCCCGCTCTATAGACCAATTGTACCAAAAGGAAATATGAGGCGTCTCATCTGGCTTGACCTCGACCGCACCTTTCGTGGTACAGCATTGCGTGGGAGGAGTAGGATCCGACGCCCACAACCTTTGAGGAGTCTCCGGGCTGTTCCTCTTCTTTATATGGTATTCAGAGCCCACCTTCGAGCCTAAGATAGCGAGCCCCTCTTCGTGCCACCGTTAGCATGCTAGGTAAGGCAGGAAACATGGACCCTAGCAGGTAGGAACACGCTCCCTACACGTAAACCCCGATGCTTCAGATCATCAGTCGTGTACTTGAGAGACCATCACGGCTCACGCATAAGGAAGAGCGGCGGCAGAATCCTCGTGTCTCTGCGCTGGGATTGAGATACTGCGGAAACTTTGTGGTCATTGGTTGACTTGAGTAAGGCAACGCATTTCCCCCTGAATCATCAGCGCGCCGCTCTGTTGCCCGATCAGTGTCTCACTCATCTCCACTGGTCATCATAAACGCGAATGAGGATCACAGGAGCGGCCATGTACCTAATCCTCGAAGGGTCATACGAGACTAAGTAGGGCGCGCCTACATATTTTGGTGGACTACCTCACCTCTTAAAAGCAAAGTCACGCCCTTCCTCTGTTGAGAGTTTCTCCAAATAAAACGGGACCGTCTCTTTATGCAGGTAGGTGCGGGAGTTGTGGTTGATTGTGAGCTGAGGGCCGGTGATGGTCTGGAGAAATCTGTTCCAGGCTCCCTCAATTTTTTCGCTGTGTCTACCCCGTGAAGATTATCTCTTACTTTCCGGGGTCGCGTTATCCTTATGCGACGTCGCAGACACCGCATGTCTCTTACAGCCTCCGCCACGTTCGGTGAGTCTATCATCGCTGGTCTGTGGTAACGGGTCGGCAGCCGCTGCCTAATCATTATCTGACGTGCTGCCAATAGTATCCCATTTCTATCGACTAGCTCACAGTTCCGCTGATAGTGCAAACTGCCGTTGATACAACCTTCCTGATGGCCCTCAATGATAGCTATTGAAAAGAGTTGCATCGGTGATAGAGCGGACACATCTAGAGACTCCAGCACTGTATACAGTGCGCTGGATACAATTGCGTGCTCGCCACTGGGACGTGCGTTTCTTATGCGCGTTATGAGGTGGGCCATCGAAACAAGCTGAAGGTTCATCGCTTTATAAGGCTGCCGATGAATCCTACAGAAGAGTCCGTCTCAAACATATATCTCCATCCGGATACCACCGCAGAGAAGCTTGACTTGGTTCCCCCTTCGTCCGCGTGCTCTCAAAATTGACTTAATTTATGCTTTGTGATGGGTGACTTTCGTCAGACCCGGAATCCGAGTCGGGGGTATTACTCCTGCGCTCCCTTGCAGCTTCTTCACTCAGTAGTGTCACGAGTCGCTCCTTCAACTTTTCGAGGATCGCTCTCTTCACACTGTCTTCGATATTGTTAGAGCTTAGGAGAGCCTACGCGTAGACCTTCCAGTAGGCTGCCGAGAGTGGATCTGATGATTCAAGGCCCATAGGAACCAATTAGAGGTAGCACAACATCGCCTTGACATCCTAGTGCTCATACCGTACTAGCGGAATAAGTACTGCCTCATTAACCCCGTCAGCTCAATTACCTCAGACTGGCCGCACTTACGACCATAGGTTTCGACTTGAGCATCATGTAGGCCAAGGAAGCCTCACCAGGGTGGTTCTCGGAAGCTCTCCCCTCATTCCTCTGCCTTCGACACAGCAACCCAATACCCGTAGGGTCCGAGCGTATGTATTGATAATTTCGCTTCGCCGCGATTTTCAACAATTCCTAACTATGGTCAACGTCGTTTTCCGAGTCGTTCGGCACAACAAGGTACGTCCTTCAGATCGATGATTGCCTGGCGTTTGTGGCTGGGAGCTCTACGGTGTTGATGCAGATCTCCTGACCGGGACGGTACCTCCTTCGATGTGCGACTGTGCAAGGCCCAAGCATAAAGCGCGAGGCACTCCACCCAGTGATGCAGTTTAGATCCCGGAGACGCGCCATTCCTAAGCTGAGGTAGATCATCCCTTTTATCATCGTTTTATTCTACCAACACATCTTCTTCATGTGATGCGAGTACGCAACACTCGGCCGTTGTGCTCTCTTGAATAGTCTGACGACTTGTCCGTAGAGAGTATCCTTCAGAGGATCTCATAGAGTAATAACTCTCCACACTGACTGTGATTTGAGGGGTTTAAAGCGCTGAACCATCTCAGGGCCGTAGAGCACGTCCTGCACCGCATTGCTCCAATTTCCGAGAGAATGAAAAATCTTCATGACGCCATCCAACCCATCAAGAGAACCTTCGATGTCTTCGGCTGTGTAACTCTTCTTTTGCGGATCCGCTTTCTGCATTGTGCTGTCTGGCGTACCGGCTAAAAACGCATGTAGAAAGCTACGGCCACCTCTGCCACCCAATCTTGTTTGAGGTGTTTCATAGGTGGACCGTTGACCATGACTTCGGGGTGGGACAAATTGGCTGTATGGTCTTCTTCCAGCCTGTTGATCCTCTATTACACATCATGTTTCGCGAGTTGGTTTTTCTCCTCAAGCAGCGGGAGTGTGTCCAGCGAAACATAAGTATAATCCAATCCATATTGGCTCAGCCTTGGAGAAAGGTGAATCCCGCCTTGCCGCGGGGATGGATCTTGGGGCGTGGTACGGTGTGAGATCTTTGGCAGGCACTGGAGTAAATGCACTGATAAAGCTCTGAAAGCTCAGTCTTATCGTCGCTCGTTCACCAAATGGAACGCCGCACGGAACCGATTAGTAAGCTGGGTCAAGTACGCGGCATGGAGTCGAAGGGGCCATTCCTATAAGAGCGCCATCTGGTCTAACTGTCGAGTGAACTGTCCTCCTCAGTCATTTCCAACACAATCTCCAACCTGGGGTTGGACATACTGAATGATGTCGATAGGAAACCAGTGAGGGGATCATATCTGTCGTCGTTGCGTGTGATGAGTCGAACAGCATGTGGGAGTTCTCGTTCTGCATATGTTTATTCGAATCTCGACTGGACGCGCCTTGCATTGTATGCCCGCCGCCGCTGGTGTTCTCCACAGACAACTTACTTTAAGGTGAGTCAGATGCAACCGATGGCTCCAGCGCGTAACATCTAAATGGCTGCTTTCTCAGTAAATTTATCGATCTACCCGCAGGAATGGCGCCAACTCCACCACAGCAGTCCTCGTTGAACGAGCTATGGACTAAGAAGGGGAAAGGGAAGAAAGTGGGACAAGATGAAGACGCTATGGACGTCGATGGTGAAGCAGCGCGTGAGTCACTTGGAGCGTGATAAGCAAAGCGGGAGCTCATATGACGGCCGTGGCAGATCCGCCTGCGAAGGAAACGAAGAGCAAAGCGGTCAAAGACGTGGATGAAGACCCAAGTCAGAAGACTCTTCAGAGTTTGGCTTCTATTGATCTGATACTATGTTGCTTGGCAGGTCCCACCACATCAAAAGCAAAGAGACGACGAATCATCGAGTCCGATGAAGACGACGACATGCCGGCACATCCTTCGGCGTCAACATCCAAGACTTCACCTTCGAAATCTAGTGAACCAACAAGCTTTAAACCAAAAACATCTGCGAAGAAGCAGAAAGCGACGAAAGCTGTTGAACCTCCCGATAGTGAAGCTTCCGACCCGGAGTCTGCCACTTCGAAAGTCCAATCTGAACATACCGCCTCGGAACCCGCGGGGAACAAAGCTGCAGAAGAAGATGAAGGCGAATCGGAACCGGAAGATGACGACGAGAAAGAAACCTCGGCCGCAGCGGCCAAGCTCGCTAAGAGGCAGGCGCTCCCGGGCGTCGAACTCAAAGGCGTCGTCTGGAAGACTGGCGACATAATACCCTACGCCGCTCTCGCTCATGTGTTTGGTCTTATCGAGGCTACAACTAAGCGACTCGAAATCACGGCGTTGTTAACAGCGTTTCTCCTCCTTGCGATCAAACGGAGGAAATCAGGAGATTCCGAGTCTGTTAAGCAGGTGGTCTATTTGTGCATCAATCGAGTATGTATGGTTTCCGCTTTTTGGCTGCGTCGATTGACTTCATTGTTATCAAATAGCTCTGTCCCGATTTTATGGGCGTGGAGCTTGGTATTGGTGAATCTCTCCTAGTCAAAGCGATCGCCGAGTCCACAGGTCGCAAGCCAAAGGAGGTACAAACAGACTTGAAGAAGGAAGGCGATCTTGGCCTCGTAGCCATGGTATGCACCACAGGCTTCCTTTGTGCAATTCACTTGCTAATGCACCAAATATCCTAGAATTCAAAAAATTCGCAAAGATTGCTCTTCAAGCCCAGGCCTCTGACTGTCCCATTCGTGTTTTCGAAACTCGAGGAGATTGCGAAGAGCACTGGGCATTCGGTGAGGAACGGATTCGACCCCTCATCCCAAGTAGCTTGCTTATCGACAGGTCTTTCTATCCATAGAGCCAAGCTAAGAAAATAGCGATTATTACAAAACTTCTTGCCGCATGTCAAGGGATGGAAGCCAAATACATCATCCGGTCGTTGGAAGGCAAATTACGCATTCGTCTGGCGGAGCGAACCGTCTTGATCGCTCTTGCTCACGCTGTGGTCCTTAGCAGTGAGTTATGTACGATCCTATTCAAAAGCATTGTGGCCTGATGAGAGTTTGGCGTAGATGAACGTAAGCGCAGCAGTGAGCAGCTGGCGGCCGATCTTGAAGTGGGCTCGAGCATGCTCAAGTCTGTATACAGGTCCGTTTCCTACTGCTTTCCCACTGACAACGACTAAAGGTCGCTCACCATAGTGAAATCCCGACGTATGACCTTGTAATCCCTGCCCTCCTTGACCACGACATCGAATCCCTGAACACGCATTGTAAACTTACACCGGGGATACCTCTCAAGCCCATGCTTGCCAAACCGACCAAAGCAATCGGAGAAGTCCTCGACCGCTTCGAAGGGAAAAAGTTCACATGCGAGTACAAATACGATGGCGAACGGGCGCAGGTTCACAAGCTACCTGACGGCTCCGTGGCGGTCTTCTCTCGAAACAGCGAGGATATGAGCAAGAAGTACCCGGACTTAGTGGAGCAACTTCCGAAATGCATCTCTGAGAGTACACAGAGCTTCGTTCTGGATGCTGAGGCGGTCGCCGTTGACAAAGTGACAGGGAAGTTATTACCGTTCCAGGAGCTGAGCAAACGGAAACGCAAAGATGTAAAAGTAGAGGACATTCAGGTTAAGGTATGCCTGTTCGGATTTGACCTGCTTTTCCTGAATGGCGAGGTGAGAGTCTTCATGGTCTCCATACATGTGACGATCGACTGACATGACTGTTGATAATCAGCCCCTCTTGCGGAAGACACTCTCCGAACGTCGTGAGCTGCTTCGCCAGGCCTTCGTTCCTGTCGAAGGAGAATTCGGCTTTGCCACGTCTTCGGACTCGGAATCCGTCGAGGATATCCAGACGTTCCTGGAGCAAAGCGTGAAAGATGGATGCGAGGGTCTCATGGTCAAGATGATGGAGAGTACAGAAAGTTACTATGAGCCATCACGGAGAAGTGTTAACTGGCTCAAGGTGAAGAGCACTGTCATTGATGCCAAGAACCCTCTCGCTGATTCGTCTTGACCCCTCAGCTCAAGAAAGACTATCTCTCTGGAGTAGGCGACTCGCTGGACTTGGTAGTTGTCGGAGCCTATCACGGGAAAGGTAAACGCACCAATGTCTACGGCGCCTACCTCCTCGCTTGTTACGACGCGGACTCAGAGCAGTTCCAAACCATCTGCAAGATCGGTACTGGATTCTCTGACGAAGCGCTCGCCGCAAATTACGCGGAACTAAAGCCTTTAGAGATCGGAGAAAGGCCGAGAGGTGACATTAACGTGGGAGGCGCGAAGCCGGATGTCTGGTTGAAGCCGCAGGTTGTGTGGGAGGTCCTAACGGCAGATCTAAGCCTCAGCCCGATCTATTCTGCAGCACAAGGCTTGGTATGTTTTTCGGGTTCATCATTCCAGTCATGAACTAAAGATCCCGACCATGCTACATAGGCGGATAAGAGGGGGATCTCATTGCGTTTCCCCAGGTTTATCCGCAGTCGTGAAGACAAGGGGCCTGAAGATGCTACAGGTCCGGAGCAGGTGAGTTTCGCCGTACGCTGACCCGTCTTGCTATTCTGATACTCGATCACACCCCAGATCGCTGAACTTTATCAGAGGCAAGCGATTGTTGGTCAAAGTAAAGGAGGTAAGAAAGGCGAGGGCGCTGAGGATGATTTTTGGTGAAAGGACTGCGAGTTTAGTCCAGCTGCATTTTCTTGAGAGCTCTAAAAAGAATGCTTTGCCGCATGTCTTGTATCCCCACACATTTTGGTCCTTGGGAGGTCTTGTGATCACCGTGCACGTGCACGTATATGGTCTGCGAAGACCTGCCTATATCACTGCCTTTACCTGCCAGCGGCCATCTCAATATGGTTTCTCGTGCGTAGCAAGCTTTCATTGTCAATCTTGCAACTATCAAATGTTTAACCTATGTATCGGCGATGTGACATGCTTCCCAACTCACAGAGAAACACCTCTGCGACAACAGCTCCGATCTCGTCGTTGACAGTTTAAAAGGACTTTGCGCCTACAACCCATTTGTCGGTCTCGATGAAGAATATAAAGGTTGAAACATCGATCAATACGCCTCGCGCGATGGCCACTTGATTGACCGAGATCGGGGGCTGATATTTGCTGATAGTGCTGTACAACTGTGAGGCTAACCCGAAGCACGTTTCTGTAATATGCGGAGGTCAGTCCTTGCGGCTGCCCAGGAGTAGTAATTGTCTCGGCCATAGAGCTCTGTTTTTTCAGGCGGGTCTGGTCATGAACCGTCACATGCAGGCATGGTGGGCGATGGTCTACTGACAGCTGCCGTCTGTGGCAACATCTACGCCAGCCCGAACGTTGCTCAGATACGGCGAGCAATTAATCTGGTCGGATCTGGCTCGGGAGGGTGCGTCATTTTGGCAAGTTGTCCCCTACGTCTTATTCCCTTCTAACGGCCGCCTCTCTAGCACCCTTTTGGTGGTCAAAAACTACACTGGAGATGTCCTGAACTTTGGTCTTGCTAGCGAGCAGACCAAAGCATCTGGTTCGAATATCGATGTGCGTGTCGTCATTGTCGGTGACGATGTGAGCGTTGGCCGGACACAAGGTGGCATAGTCGGTCGAAGGTGAAAAGCAGCTTAATTATAGGTCTCTAAAGTGTAGACTGATGGGGTCCTGCATCTTAACAGAGGTTTGGCAGGCACTGTTCTCGTATATAAGGTCGCAGCTGCACTTGCACGGTCAGGCATGTCACTTGCCGTCGTTGAGGAAGCAGCCAAGCAAGTTGCCAACAATGTCGCAACCGTTGGTGTCGGGCTGGAGCATTGTCATGTGAGTAGCTTCAGTAAATTTGATTCAATCTCTCGTCCATACCATACGTTCCGAAGGTTCCTGGCATCGGGCTTAGCGAAGATCGTCTGGCGGCGGACGAGGTGGAGCTGGTACGTTTCGTTTTTAATCTTCAAAGGCTGAAGTATGTGATTGATCTGACGCACTCGACATAGGGCATGGGTTTGCACAATGAGCCTGGATTCCAGCGCCTGCGACCCGCCCCGCCACTGAGTGAGCTTATTGACCGGATGATGAACCTCCTCACCTCTGAAGAAGATCAAGAGCGATCTTTCCTGCCCTTCAAGCATGATGGAGAGGACGAGGTAATCCTGCTGGTGAACAATCTAGGAGGCATCAGTGAGCTAGAAATCGGTGCTGTGGCCAGGAAAGGTGATGATCTAGTGCGTTTGGTGGACCAAGAACTTATCCCCGACCATATTTCAGCATTCGAATGGCTTGATTCTCATAAGATCAAAGTGCGAAGGATGCTCGTAGGCACCTTTATGACGTCCCTTAACCTTCCTGGGGTCTCGTTTACCGTCCTCCTACTTCCGCGGGCTCAAAGCGGGTTAGCGGCGACAGTCACACCTTTGGATGCGAACCAGATCATCTCCCTTCTGGATGAACCAACAAACGCCCCGGGTTGGAGATGGCATGCCAAGAGTGAGCCTCGAGCGACTCTAAATTCAATCCCAGTGGTGGACAACTCTGTCTCCAACGCCCAAGAACACAGACTTGCACGTACGTGGCTAAAGTAGTTTTCTCTTATTTCTTGTCTGACTATTGGGATATTCTTATAGCTGAAGATACGGCGTCGTTCTTACAAGCAATTAGGCGAGCTGCGGAGGCACTAGTTGAGTCCGAGCCCACAATCACAAGAATGGACCAAATTGTTGGTGATGGAGACGCAGGACTGACTCTTAAGGCCGGCGCCGAAGGTGGGTCTCATATCCCAGAATACTCCGCCTATGGTTATAAAGCATTCTTCATCTCCCAAAGGTGTGCTCCTTTCCCTGAATAAGAAGGATATTAAAGGCGAGAACGTCATATCCGACATTCTCGCAATCGCAGACGTAGTCGAGAAGCACATGGGTGGCACTAGTGGCGCCTTATATTCGTAAGCAAAGTATGTCATCAGAGCTGCATCGTTGTATTCAGTGCAAGCCGTTATCCAGGATCTTCTTCAGTGGTCTGATAAACGCACTCTGCGACGTGGCGAGTTCAGATGCTTCAATGATCACGGCAGATATCTGGGCTGAGTCTGCAAGATATGCATTGGAGACTTTGATGAAATGTGAGCGCATCACTTCCGTGGCCAAGACGACCGCATTTGTACATTCCCTCACGATATCGAATGTGTTTTCATAGATACACGCGCCAGGCCTCCTTCTCGTACGTTAATGGATCCACTGACCGCATTCGTGGAGCAACTTCCTCAAGGTCTACCTGCCGCCAGTCAAGCTGCAAGAGACGCTGCAAACGATACGAAACGAATGGTGGCCAAAGCAGGCCGGTCGACGTACCTTGACCAGAAGCAACTGGCCGAAGGTGATACGCCGGATCCTGGCGCTTGGGGAGTAGCGGTCACGGTATCTGCGTTGGATGGCAAAGTCCAGTTCTGATATTGAGTTGGTCGTTATCTGGTACAAATAGAGTTGCGCTCGAGATTGTTGAAGTCATGAGCTACTGGCGACTTCGGACTTCACACGAATAGACCCTGACCGATCAGTATCAGCCGCCCAAGATACTCAATCCTCTCGAGCACACTACGCCCTGGAGGGTATACAGGATCGTGCTTACCCACGCCCATTGAAATAGGTACCGTCACTGGACTGCTACACATAAATTGTTGTTCTTCCCGAGTTTGGTTCCTTATCCTGCTGTTTAGTTCCCATCACTTGACTCCAACGACTCACCTATCCATGTCGCAACCGCGTCAAGCCCCATCTTCTTTCCTGAATAAGATAAAAAATGCTTCAGACTTATTACATCTCTCGTCTGAATCACTTCCAAAGGCTCCGGATGGTCTGACGGATACTGAGGCGGCTCCGACAGCCTTGAACAAACCAGCAGATCATGGAGTGGTTTATAAGCTGATCGATGACATCCAGGGCGCAATTCAACGTGGGGTTCCTGTTGAGCTGAACGAACAAACTGTGGTATGTTCACACAAATAACCTTATCATCTCACTAAGACACTGACGCCCTGACATCCTCTGGTTATCACGCGTCTATAGCTCGCCGTGGTGGACGCTCTTCGCCATGGCAAGACTGTTGGTGTTGATGACCGATACATGCTTGTATGTGATTGGAATAAGTGTCCATAAATGCTCCCGAAGCTACATGACACTCGTCTGTTCACAGTTGGAAAAACTATTCACCCTGGCCGCAAGGCTACCTCCAGGTTCCAACGTACAGTCAAAACTAGAGAACGCCATGGTCGAGTTCCGTACGTTCCATGCACTTCTCCGAGTTGCATCTCTGTGTTGATGGTAACGAACCAGTGTGGCACGATCTGCCACACCCACCTGTGACGTACCTTGGAAAGAAATATGCACATCGTACAGCAGATGGCTCTTTCAACAATATCTACCTCCCAGATCTCGGGAAAGCAGGTATGCCGTATGCCCGCAGTGTTCAGGCCAAGAATCCGATTCCTTGTGAGTAGATCAGTTTATTCCATGACTTAGTATCCCGCTGCTGATAGCTCTCGGGCGGTAGACTCCTCGCTTCCCGATCCGGGCATGATCTTTGATTATCTCCTAAGACGTGATGGCGTAAGTGGTGTACAACGACTTCCCCAGTTTGAGCATCGAGCTGACGCTTCCATTTTCACCCAAAGTCTGTACCACACCCATCCGGGATATCCTCTTTGCTCTTCGCATTTGCGAATATTATCATCCATTCTCTCTTCAAGACCGATGAACGTACGGTATCCATAAACAATACCTCATCCTATCTCGATCTCTCCCCGTTGTATGGCGACTCGGAAGCAGCCCAGAAAAGTGTCAGGGTGTCGGACGGACGAGGACTGCTGTTTGAGGATACATTTGCGGATAGCCGACTGCTGTTGATGCCTCCGTCGACTCCGGCCTTGTTGATCATCTTTTCACGAAACCACAAGTGAGAGAAGCTGCCTTGTTACGAGCCTGACACGGAATGAGCTCATCTGTCGAAATCAACAGCTATATCGCGACGAAGCTGCTGCAGATCAATGAACAGGGGACCTATCGCAATCCTCCCCCCACCAATGACTTAGCGGCGCTCATAACTCAGGACGACGAGATATTCAATAAGGCACGCCCATCTACTCCATTCCTGCTCCTATTCGTGTCTGATTGGGATGCTGTCGAAAGGCACGTCTCGTCAACTGCGGACACTTCGTCAATCTTATATTATCAGAGTGAGTTGGGTGGTCAAGGTGAGATGCCCACCGTGCTAACCGTCGTCCTCCAGTTACATCGGCGCCATTTTGGGTTTATCAAAAACGGGAAATCCTTGGAGGCTGGATCCACTAGAAGTAAGCCACCGTATTTGGTGGCGGTAATCTGAACTCTTCAACGATCAAATCTGCATAGGAACTCCGGGGAAAGGGTCATGAGCTGCTTGAGCGAGGACGAGGTACGAAGCAGATGTGCCCCTTTTTTTTAACCTTCGAGCGGATCGCCCATTCTCTTTTCCAGGTAATGCGGTGTCCGTCGAATTCAATCTACTCTACCGCTGGCACGCGACAATATCCGCTCCCGACGCAGCATGGACCGAAGACCTGATGCAGAAGATTTTTCCTGGCACCCCATGGGATTCAATCACGACCACCGAATTTCGTCAACGATTCCAGAGGCCCTGCTTTGGAGCCACTGCCGCGTCTCCCAAGGGAGCGGACGTCCCACCAGCCGCCTTCATGCGGCCTAACTTGGGAGGTGGTGTGTTCAATAGCTCCACAACTGGCACTGTGCGAGGTTCCCCCTCCGGTCTTAGTGCCGCACCACCAAGCACATGGACATTTAACGGTTTGAGACGGGATCTACAAACCGGGCGATTCGATGACAGTGCTTTGGCGAATATCTTGCAGAATGGGACGGAGGCTGTGGCCCAAGCGTTCAGAGCTAGGGGTACGCCAGATGTTATGCGAGTGGTAGAGATGCTCGCGATCGAGCAATCGAGAAGCTGGGGCGTGTGTACTCTCAACGAGTTTAGGCAGTTCCTTGGATTGAAAGGTCAGCTTATTCGCCTTCAATTATGCTTGGCACACTCATGAAAATAACTCAATAGCTTACGCTACCTTCGAGGAATGGAACCCCAATCCCGAAATCGCCAACGCAGCAAGGGCGTTGTACTCGCACATTGATCGCTTGGAGTTATATGTGAGTCAACAATCGTTCAGTGACTTCATTTGAGTTGATTTCATTTTCCTCGTGCAGGTTGGAATGCAGGCCGAGGATTCGAAGAAGCCTGGGCCGGGGGCTGGCCTTTGCCCGGGATATACTATCTCCAGGGCCATACTTGCAGACGCCGTCGCTCTTATAAGGGGTGATCGCTTCTATACCACCGATTTTACCCGTAAGTCCTGTAGGATACGTGGTTTACTCTCCACTGGAGCTAATTTGTCGTCACTAGCATACAATTTATCTGCGTGGGGCTTCCAAGATTGTGCAATGGATAAGACGGACGCAAACGGTGCATTTGGCGGTGGAATCGGGAAACTCTTGCTCAGGAACCTGCCATCGAACTATTCGTACAACAGCACCTACGCACTTTTCCCATTCTACACGCCAAAAACGATATCGTCCGCTCTGCAGGCTCTGGGACTGGATAGCCAGTACGCACTCGACAGACCAATCAAGACGCCGAGAGTCATCAGTGTAAACAGTTGGGCAGGGGTCACGGCTGTCCTCAAAGACTACAGAACCTTCAACGTAAAGTATGGAGATGCCGTTCGCGCGCTGACCAACGGCTATGGGTGCGTCAGCAAGGTTCCCATTCCGTGATGAGTAACTGACCTTCTTTTCAGATTTTTCATAGCCTGGGATGCCCCTCCGGCACATATCGCTGATCGGGATCTCGTAAGTTTCAAAATCTGAGTCGGACTTGTATGCGTTGTTGATCTCTCTGGCTTGTTGTAGATACAGAAAGCGTTGTTCCCAGATCAGAATGCTTTGCTTGGCTATGGCACATTTTACGGTCAAATGACGTCGCAGTTGATCAGGGAAAAATCCTTCTCGCTTGTCGGACAAGCCTTGCGGTCTATTGACATTGTCCAGGAGGTCCTGAATTTGGTTCCAGTCCACTGGATCTCACACCATATAGTGTGTTCGCTTCACCCATTTTCAAAGATTATCCTGCTTACAGCTCCTTTTAGGCCGGTATTCCGATGAAAACAAAGGCCAATCCAAATGGTGCCTATACCGAGCAGGAGGTGTACCAGTTTATGGAAACAGTCTTCTCGTACGTCACATCTTTCAAAGATAAGGTACTGTTTTATTGAATCTATCCGGCAACAGGTTCATCTTCCTCGATCTCCATCCAGAGACCGGATGGATCCTTCGGACCAACGCTCAAAAAGTGGCGACGATCATTCTGACTTATGTTCAGGGTCACATCAACGCGCTGCGGGGACGGACGAATGTGAGTGCTAGGCGAATTCAAGGGAAGTGCATTGATGCTTATACGAGCCCCATGTTACAGATCGATAGTCAAATAAAGGGCGCAGCTCTCAATTACTTATCCGGAGAGAAGAAAGACGAGTATCCATTCCTCCGACGCCTTGCAGAGAGCGGAAGGCCCACAGACATACTCTCCTACAATGTCTTGGGGGTGATTGTTACATCTTCGGCTAACTACGCACAAAGTGACTATAGCTTTCATATTATCATCGATGAATGGGAGCTGATGGATCCGTTGCGATGCATAGCGGCGGCTCAGATCGTCAATTTCTATATTGACGACGCTCGGGCCAAAGAAAGGGCGGAGATCATCATGCTTGTCAAGCAGAATACCCCAGAAGGCAATGCTAGGCTGCAGGGTTACGTTCTGGAAGCAATGAGTTGGTCCCCGGCTGTCAAAGCGATACAACCCACGCGCACGCTGACTATGTGGGCTGATGATAGGGCTTGATCCTCAGATACCCGGGCTCTTTAGAAGTGTGATAGCCGATGCGGACATTCAACAAGGGAGCGGAATGTCGCCCATCAAGGTGCAGAAAGGTGACTCGATCTTCGTTAGTATAAGGGACGCGGGCTTCGATGTAAGTGGACATTCCTTTCGTTTACAAACTGTAGTGACTGGACCGATCCACCGCTCCTTCAAGCGCGCCATATTTGGACCGGATCCCACCGTCGTAGATCCAACGCGGCCAATTCATTATTACACAATGTTTGGGGTTGGGATGCATGAGTAAGTCCGGTGTCTGGGCGTTTGATAGGGTCGTACGCCTAACGGGCGTTGTTGTTAGATGTCTCGGGCGATGGTTTGTGCAAGCCGTGAGTCAAACTTTTGGATGTGAGCGAACCATTAGACGGACTCTAATTCCGAGTATCCTTCAACTTATAGACCATGCCACATGTGATACGGAGCGTTTTCTCACTCAAGAATATTCGACGCGCACCGGGACAAGCGGGGAAACTGAATCGGTTTGACTACACCTTGTTCGGCAGCACTCCGGCGTCCATGTTCATGGACTCTCGAGCGGATGTGACTCCCTGGCCGTCTTCTATGACGCTCTTATATGATGTGTAGCATGTGTTGCATCTCAGGAGATATTGGCTCTCGGACTCGCGTTCGCCGTTGATCACAATTGAAGATGTGTTTTGCCCCTGCACTGAATGATATCGTATTGGGTGCCAACACCTGCCTCAGTTAGCGGGGCCACTTTTCCTCGGCTTTCCTGTCGATGCCATTCCGTATCGGGATCTGCGCCGCGGCAGCTTACAGAATAGTCTATTTTGAGCTGGTTACTCAGACAAAGTGATTTTCACATACCTGTGATCCAAATGGTCACCTGTAAGTGAGGCGCAAACTGCCAGAGACCATTTGTGCCAACAGACGAGGTGAGCTTGGAGCTGACTAATGTGTGAATACTGTCAGCAGTGATTGCGTCATCAGTGGTATGTGGATCCCTGTAAGGACGGGTATTTCACACCAGCAGATTGATATATGAATGGATAGCCATGAAGACTGTACAGTGGTGCTCCATTCATAATTCTGGTGACCCGGGTCACGGTGGGCAAGCCGCGGTAACCCACTCCGTGATCGTGCGTGATCCATGTTTGCAATTCACGCGTCGCGTCACTCACGTTGGGTCACAGACACCTGTGTTTTTCCACACCAGTATTTGTCTTTTTGCAAACGAACAAAATATGTCTGGGTGACCCAGGTTTCGGGTGGGTCGCGGGATCATCAGGTCATGACCCAGTCGTAACCCACCACTTATAGCTCTGGTCAGCATATCGGCAGGAAGGCATCGTCTCGTGGGCGCTTTGATAAAACAGAACCACTCCGTTCTAAACCCTCACAGGCTGTCTTCGAGATGAAGGACGTGAGATCAGCTGATGTACACGAAGAAGAGATTGTCTCTAAGAATTGGGGCGTCGGACGGCCCAATGTATCTGTC
>WSTV01000433.1:0-26124 GCA_019632285.1 Tulasnella sp. 332 | reverse complement strand
TGTCATCCTTGTGCAGGGGCCATGCTAATCTTCTCTGTATTGTTCCAAATTTAATGTATGTCACCCCGAAGGGGACAACAGACACAAGGTTGAGCGTGGCATATACCGAGCACCGAACCGGTTTTGACCCATACAGTGGTTGTTTACCTTCAGATGATATAGACACTCCTGCAAAAGTCCTAGGGATTAACTAGCTGCTGAGATGTGATAGGTTGTGTAATTGCAAAGATCTACAGCATTGATCGCGTTCCCCTTTGGGGTGGGATAACGGTGAACGGTGAAAAACACCGAGCTTTGGGGGATCTTGGACCGGTTTCTCCCGTGGTCACGATAGAATATACTTTCCGTGGCGCCGTTAGCACTGCAGATTTTAGTTAGGTACAAAGGTTGCTGATCTCTTAGACAAGACCGATAGCACGCTCTGCAGGAGTCATTAGCCTTCGCACACGCAACGCATAGGCCGCCGAAGGCCGCCTTACTTCTCATAAAGCCCACGATACTAACTATAAAGAAACCGTCGTACCAAAGGACGTCCCCGACGCAAGATGTCTTCATTCCGGTATTTCTGAAACATTTCTTAGGAATATCCAACCACTGTGTAAACAGAGCGAGTATCTTCGCTAAACTACATCATGCCTCAGAATCGGCGTTCCTGCCAGCCCAGAGAAGTTCCGTATACCCTTCAAAGATGTCTCACCAACCGAAGAGCTGGTAAAAACCAGGATCGACATTAGACATCATATCCCCTTGATCCTAGTCCCGGTCCTTGGTCAAACTGGACTAGGCCGTCGCACTTCCAAACCCGCCTACCACAACTGCACCCACTACTATATTCTCTCAACTAAGATCGACCTTTGCACGACGTCCAGGACCTTGCCATCGTATTCAAAGCCTTGAAAGATACAATCAAAGGTCGGTTCCTTTCTGCCACATTCTATTGGGAAAACGTTGCTGATGTGATATTCGCAGCCCTGGAGTGCATATTGATGTACGGATGTGTAGCATTGCGACGTCATCCTGGTTGTCGACGACCATGGTGTCTTGACTGACCTCGGATGTGACAAACAATGCACGACAGACGATTCACATGATACACCCAGTAGGGTACGGGGAGTAATGCCTCGCGACATAAAAACACGGTTATAAAGGATGTTGATAAACAAAGACGTTTATAAACGCGGTTTAACAACAGTCCATCCCCCAAGGTCCTAGAATGCCATTTAGTCGGTGCTGAACTGCTGACTTGCTACCGTGGTGCTATGCTCCCTCGTCGTGCCCTTGTTTCCGGTTGAGTTCGCCTCGGGGCACCTAGCGGCTCTAGGTGTAGGCCGTAATAAGAGCATGTCTCGAAGTGGAGACGTGCCCAGACCAACCCTACCCCCATCGATGCCCTCAATATTAATGTTTTCCAGGGTTTGACTGAAGCGAGAGCTTGCGTTGCGGAGATGATTGATGAGATCCTGTTCCACATCAATTTGTTCGTTGTCAACCGGCAGTGTTGTTATCGGTTGGATTGGTGTTGTCGGACACTTTGATTTGCGTTTGCAACAGCTGTTGGTTCGCTCACCTGACGATATAACACTTTACAATATCGATGGCTGCGAGTGTGCTAAGGAATCTTAAAATCTGATGCCAGGGTCGCCGATTTCGATCAATTTGGTTTGGAAACACCCTCGTTTGGGCCATTTTCTTAGAAGAAAGAAAAATGGGTTATGAATCTCTCCTAGGCATTGCTCCCCGTACCCTAATACCCAGCGTGAGTATGAGCATATGGCGTTCTGGGTAGGATCCCGCTCATTAACTTACATATCCAGGGTACTTCATCCTTGATAGCTACCAATGTCTCGGGTGGATCGTGCCTCCACGTGCCCTGTTCATTGAAACAAACACCGTTCAAGCAGAACGTCATACACAATCTCGGATCTGCCTTGTGGATTAGCTTCTGGCTTATCCTCCCGCCGTGCACCCATCGATAAGCAAAGCACTCGCATGTATGTCCAGAGTTGCACACCCCTCATTCTTTGCTCCAGGGAGACAATAGCGTCACTAATGCACCTAATACAGTGCGGCTCCACCTGCTACCTCGATGGTCTTCCAGACGTGTACTTGGTCACGAGAGATGTCTTGGATGGATTTCGAGGAGCGCTCCTTCGCCGCTACAAAGACGCATATCGGAGGTTCAACCCAGATTTTGGCGGCAAGGTAGCGGGAAGTATCTATTCGTGTACTGTCCCGTGTGCCACATAGCAGACTTCGAATGGCGATTTTATTTCATGATAGGTCGTATACCAGATATCTCCCGTACATGATGTCGCGACATCTGTTGCCTAGCAATTGGCTCATATTCGCTCTGTATTAGATCCTGAGGACGCTATCCCTAGCTTCCGGCACGTGGTATATTCCTTCGAAAACTTGTTCTTGGCGAAGGTCTTGAATGAGGGTTTGGTTGCAGGATCAACGCACTTCCCGCACTTGCAAGGAGGTTCAAGCACTCATCTCCTTCAACCTCACGAGTTCTTCTCTACCCAACCCCGCCTCGTCACACAGTGATCTGAAGATACTTCCCCCAAAGCCCCTGCCTCGATCAAAGAGCACCAGTGGCTCATCGAACTCGGCCACTCGGCCGTCGTCCATGACGAGGATTCGATCGTGATACGCAACGGTGTTGAGGCGATGCGCAATGGTGAAAAGCGTGCATGACGAGGATGCGATTACTTGCTGGATATGCGTATCGGTCACTGGATCTACCGATGAGGTTGCCTCGTCCTTAGGACATCAGGGATACGAGACTGGCCAATTAGCGCCCATGAGACGAATAGAAGACGATGAGCATGTGAGCTGACCAATATCACAATCTTGCTCCCCTTTACCAAAGCCCTTCCTAATGCGATCAATTGTCCCTCGCCAGCGCTGAAGTTCGTACCTTCATGCTCCACTGCCATATCCAGGTCGAATCGAGCGAGATTGGAGGTGCTCGAACGGTTACCTGTCAGCGACTTGATTGACTCTGGGGGCACTTCGATGGTGTTGGGGGGCGAAGTGGCTGCTGGTGGAGGGAGGGACGCGAAGCGCATGATTTCGATGAGTTCGGCGTCCGTCTTGAGTGATAAAGGATCGAGGTTCTCTCTCAAAGTACCCTGGCTATTCCGAAAAGCATAGTTGGTGACCTCAAATCATGGTCCTGATTCAATTAGCAGGTCCAACTCACAACAACTTCACGTCTTGCGGGATAACTGCCAGGCTGCGGCGCAATGTTCCTAGGCCCACCTCTCTCACATTAACTCCATCAATCTCGATAGACCCCTCTTGAATCTCCACCATGCGAAACAAGGCCTGAAGTAGCGAACTCTTCCCTGCGCCTGTCCGCCCAACACACCCCACCTGTACGGAAAGAGGTACATATTCATTAGCCAGCGCTACGCAAATTCGAATAGCCTATTTGTACCTTTTCCCCGATTTTCACATCGAAAGAGACATTCTTCAATACTAAGGGCAAGCCCTCTCGGTACGCGAGCTTTACATTCCTGAAACTCATGGCCCCGTGCTCGGGCCACCCCCGCCTTATCCTATCCACATCACCCTCCGCCTCGGCACCAGCTTCTTGATCTAATCCATCCGCGTAATGCAGCACGCGTTCAACCGTATTCATGTTCTGCTCAACTGTCGCGAACTGGTTGACGAGCTCCGCGAGGCTGTACGCGATGAACAGGGAGTATGAGAGTACGACTCCGATCTTGGATGGGGAGACGGATGTACGTTCGATGACGGCGAAGATAGAGATACCCAGTATGAGGATGTTGCCGATCATGTCGAGCCAGAGCGCTAGCCAGTTTCGAAGGACGATGTTCATAAAGTGTGCTCGGTTCCGGTAGTCAAGCCCATTGCCGACTTTTTCGATGAACGATCCCTACAATACAAGCACTATCATGATCTGACACCGTGATTCTGCTTCTTGTGGCAGCTTACCTGACGATGAGAAGCTCGGATCGTCGCAAGCCCGGTCAATGCCTCTGTATAGGCAGTGAATAACCTCGACCGCAGGTTAGACTCCAGTCTCTTCGTTTCGACACTAGAACGACTATAAGACGAATTTTAAATCACTCAAAGGTCATCGGCCATCAGTTTCTTCCTTTTATCCATACCGGTAGAAAACGGAGACAAGATAATACGCGATTCCGAGGGGGACAAACACGATACCTAGGAGAGGGGATGTATAAAACACCTGATTTTTCTTTGCTTCAGACGTCTGTACACTCTTGGGACATGGCGCGCGCTTACAAGGAAGATGGTGCCGATGACGTTGTAGCCTGTGGTGAAGAACTGCCGAACGAACTGTCAGAAACATATGGTATGGTGGACGAAGGAACGCACTTGATAGAACGGAAGCATCATTTGGGTATCCAGAGTATCAATGTCTGTTGATAGACGAGAAACAATCCTTCCCAGAGGTGATGTGTCAAAGAAGGAGACAGGCGAGTGCATGACAGACCAAAACGCCTGGGCAAACATAGCTAAACCGGCCTGCAGTCCCGCGAGGCTGATTGCGGCTGCTGCGATGAAGCTGAATAAAGCTTGTGCGGTTCCAATCCCAGCATAGACTGCCATGTACTGTCCTTGCGTGAAGCCTGAGATGGTCTGGCCAGTCCAGTAGCCGAGGAAGAGGTTCGTGCTAACTAGCGAACGAAAGAGAAACTCGTCACCTTTCTATACACGCTGTGAGGTATAGTTTGATGCACTTACCATTGGCCGCCTCCGTCAACGTCAGAAGAGCAAGGATGACAGGCGCCCAGATGAGGCCCCCAGCTGATCGCAGATAATTCTGGTAAACGACAAATGCCACAGCGCCAGTGTTACGCTCCTCTTCTTGCATCATCCCTGCATTCTCTTCTTCAGCCTTAACGCTGTCCATCGTCTTATCGCTTTTGTCAATGGCTGTGGCTTTGCTGGACCTGGCCTTCCTCGATCGATCATTGGTAACTGATTCGATGAGCTGGCAGAAGGGTCCTTCCTGGCTGACAAGGTTCTAAAATGTACTGTTAGATCACGATGGAAGCGGACATTCAAACACTCGACCGGCAAACCTCGTACGCCCCGTGCTCAATTATCTTCCCATTGTCCATCAAGTACACGTAGTCACTGTACGGGATCACTTGCATGGCATGCGTCACCATGACCCGGGTTCTCTTGCTGAGGGGGCCATTCAGCAGACATTGATCCAAGATGGATTTCCCAACGTGCGCGTCCACGGCACTCAGCGTGTCATCCAGGATTACGATATCCGTATAAGAGTATGCTGCTCGCGCAAGCGAGACACGTGCCTTTCGAGCATCAAGTCAATCACACGTCTTAGCAGAACAGTCAAAATGAGGCGCCCAACCTTGGTACCACCTAGGGAAGTTCCAAAAAGGAAGGGTTACGAAGTCCGTTGGGTTTTATATTGAAAAATGACATACCAACCTGAGAGTGAGACACCCCTCTCGCCTATCTCCGTCATATCTCCAAATGGTAGGATGGCAATATCCGGTAATAGTTGACAGGCTGAGAGGACACCGTTGTACCTTGTTTGATCAAACTCTTCCCCAAATAGAATGTTCTCCCTTAAGGTTGTGTTCAGAATCCAGGGGACCTAATCCAGATCTGCTTAGCGTTGCTCTACATGAAGGAAGGAGGAGATCTCAAGTGAGGATACCTGAGGGAGGTATGAAACTGGGCCGGAGAACGTTGTATGACCCCGGGTGCGCGGCATCTCTGCATGACCAAGTATGGTGAGACCCAAG
Source organism: Tulasnella sp. 332 (assembly GCA_019632285.1). NCBI lineage: Eukaryota > Fungi > Basidiomycota > Agaricomycetes > Cantharellales > Tulasnellaceae > Tulasnella > Tulasnella sp. 332. The sequence goes on along the minus strand of WSTV01000433.1, from coordinate 20,347 downwards.
AGAGTGTAGTAGTAACTGAGATAATCTACCACCGAGGAGGGCCTTAAAGAAATGTATTAGTATGGATAAAAATGGCGGGACCAGGTGTAATGATGTTCGGAACGAACGCACCTGTAGTAAGGAACTCTTGCCGCTGCCAATCTGGCCCACAATCGTCACGAAGGCACCTCTGGAAAGAACAAAGCTCGAGTAATCAAAAAGACTAGCTGAAATCTGGGAATACCTACCGTGGCACCGAGAACTTGACGTCCTTGAGCTCAAACGGTGCCTGGAGCGGCTCAGCGGCAGTTTTCTCCTCTAACAGGGCTGTATCTTTCCCCTTGTTCTTGTTCTTCTGTTTTTTCTCCGTTGGTCCCCCACTGTCTCCGTTGAGCTCTTTCTCTTCTCCCTTCTCTTCAGTCTCGTCCTTGAATCCTGAATCCCATGTGAAATCGCCGTGGGCGACGACTGCAAACTCGGCCATAGGATCCAGAGTGTAAGGCTCCGCCAACTCCTCCGCCATCAGGAATGGCTCGATCCTGCGGATTGCAACGATCGCGTCCGCCGTCGACCCCATAGTCATTGGTATCATAATGAGAGGTATACGGATGATGTTAAAGAACTGTAGAGAAGTGAATATGATGGCCGGATTGAGAGGATGGCCTGTCAGACTTTGGGGGGTGTCCTCTATTCGTCAATTTTTCACAGATCGGGAGTTAAGGTTAGATTCCTCACTCACGAGTATGTGATCTGTGGTTTTCGATACAGAGATGAGCGAAAGAGATGAGCGACTCCTATCTCCATGGTCGCTTATAGTCTCGTGCTTACAAAGCTCAAGATGGACGCGACGATAGGAGTCACTCCGACGGCCGAGATCAGACCTGAGAGTGCCAACATTCCTACTCGAACCTGTTTGAGCTCGGACGTGCGAAGCACGAATATCTTGTCGGAAAAGTGCTGCTCCCATGCAAACAGCTATTCCAGGTCGAACGACACATTGTGGATGTGAGTGGCTCATTCCCTCGAATGGGAGCGACAGCTTGTATAAGTATGTTACCTTGACAACCCGGATGCCAGCCAAAACCTGTAGAGTCCACCGCACACTGGTTTCAGGGATTGGAGTCGGCAGGGGTTGAAAGCTGAATTACCTCTTGAAGTAAGCATATCCGTTTATCCATAATCACGGTCGTCTTCTTCCTGGTTACATAGAGCAACCAGACAAAGATCCCTTGAACTGGGATCATGAAGATCATAACCTAAATGCAATTAGATATGTACATGTCAGAATATAGCGAAGAAAAGCAACATATCTGACGTACCGCAAGCCCCACGAGCGCACTGTAGCCAAGGGTCCCGATTAACAGGCCCACACCCAGGAAAAATTGTATTGGTCCAACCCAGATACTATCAAAAGCTACCATCAATCATCTCGGGTCACAATATGCAACTCGGGTAGAAGAATAAGAACACAGACTAGTGGAAGTACGAAGCGGCCGCTTCTATTCTCTGGACGTCCGAGCTGATCATGGTCGTAATCTTGCCTGTCGAATGTTTCGCCCTTGAGCGATGACTCAATCGCAGCGCCTTCTCAAAGATCATCCCAGTGACCTTTCATTTTAATGCATGCATGGCGTTTCCCATCAGCTCAAGGCCAAAAGAAGTTCGATGAAGGGTTTTCTTACCGCGCTCCGAGCCTGCATCCCTACGCTCATCATTTTCTGTAGATGATGTTGCTCGCCAAGGCTGGAAAGGACCTGCATAGCGAAGAGGCCGAAAGCCCATCCCAGGCCATATCCGACGCTTTGAGGTGCTTGGATTTTGTATGGATTCTGCTTGTGATAGTATGCTAGGGTGAGGTACGCTAAAAGCTTGCGGGTGAGCAGTGGCATACACGCGATGAGGATATCTGCAAGAGGATGAGGTTAATGGGAGCGATATATATGGTGAGAGTCGATAGAGAAAGTTACTTGACTTACCTGCGATCAGGAGGAAGATCCCGGCCGTCCAAAACTTCCGGGAAAAGCTGGTTATTAATGTTTTGGCCAAAGGAGACAGCCACTCCCAGTTTTCTTTCTCTCCCTCATCGTTCCTATCTACTCGAGGCACCTCAAGGCCGATCCATCCAGTTGATTGAGCTGAGGTTCCCTCCATATCGTCACCCTTCGGTTCTTCTTTGCCGTCCATCGGAGCCGCATTCAGTGAATGCATAGCCATGTCCTGTTTGAGCGTTGCGTTGTCGGCCATTCCAAAGCATCGTGCCCTGAACCCCCTAGATACTCTACGCATTTTACAATCAGAACCGTCGATATCGTTCTGGGAAGTAAAAGCGGATAGCACACGCACAAATCTGTGACGTATTTAGTTCGACTTGATTCTTCCAGAGTCCAGAGGTCTACAAAAACCATCGGTATTAGCGTTATGTCGTCCATTTGAAAGAAAGGTTCGGCGCACGTGCCTTCTTTCTCAAGAGGGCGAGTGAATCCAACGTTGAGCAGCGGGGTCACCCAGAGGCAGTAAAGCTGGCTGAAAAAGCTACGTGTCCCAGGAGAGGTCAATGGAAAAGTCCCGAATAGGCGGGTAGGTAGGTTGGTAGGTAGTTAGAACGACGATACAGCTACCTGGATGTCTTCTGCGGCAGGATTCTGCCTTCAGCGAACGCCGGCGGTGCTGGCTCGGGTCGATACATGCGCGCCAAGACATTCCTCTGAGTCATCTCTCACACTACCGTAGTATGGATGGGGCGGGCGGGATGTTGTGTCCACTCGAATAAGGGCGCTCAATGCTAAGATGTGAAATGGATTGGTGGGTTAGGTTGGTTGTATATGGTGTGATTTCCTGCGGTGATTCTTGAATGTGGCGTGATTTGATCCCCTGAAGCCAAGATTGACGTCCATCTATTTGAAAGAGTCATAGTAACGGGGGCCGACTACCACAAGATTACCCTACATATTCTCTGCATGTGAGTTGTGGGTTTCCGATCAACAAACCAGCGTGTCATGACATATCCAAAGTCAACCGTTAAACGCTGGTACGTCCGTGAGTCGACCAAGCCGCCATTCCAACGCCACCACAGGTCAGGTCATCACGACAGCCAGACACTCTTGCTATAGTGGGACTAATCCGGCAACTCGAACGAATGGCCTTGAGCGTAGACGTTCGGCTGTTCTGAAGGATCTTCACCGAATACGTATCAACTATACTGATGACGGAATGTGGCGTCCTGAAGATCAGAAATTGGCTTGAAACTAACAGAGCCACCATCGGACGTTCGATGCACCCTCTCGAGACCCCGAACAGCTCACAAGGGAAGGGGATCGCGTTCCTCATCTCGTTCGAGCTGATGTCTGTATGGAAGACACAAGTTCGTCAAACGGGGACATTGCGAAAACAGATCTGGACGAGTCGGAACAGGAGACAAGAGTTGATTGCGCCGATACCTAGAAGCATTTCTTGGAGAATATTGATCACAGTGAGGCAGAGGTAGGATCTTCACTGGATAACACTTCAACCATCATTCGCGATGTTCCTACTGTTTCCAAGACCTTCCTTATACAAATTGCAATTGCTCCACCAGCCAAAGCACGAACACTGAGCTATATCAACATCGGGCACATTCCCATGACCCGAACCACAACCGTTGGTCAAGTCGGACTAAGTCATTGATCCTTGAACCTACCTTCCGCAACCGCCCCAACTACCGCATCGTTTTCTGCAAGCAGGGCCAGCCTCTGTACCACAACTACGACCTTGCGGTCGCTTTCAAAGCTCCAAAGGTGTAATTAAAGGTTGCATTGTTTCTGTACAGTTCCGCCGGGGATCAACGCTGCTACAAGACTCGCAGCCTTATCGTACATATAGATACATAAATATGTGCATAGCAACATAAACGCTACCAACATCCTCGTTGTCGATTGTCATGGTATCCTGACCGATCTCGAATATGTTAGGAAGTGACTCACAGAAGCTGAGTTATGTGATGTGCAAACGGTAAGTGGGTCCCCACTGTTCTGGATGAATCCGTCTTACTAGCTCTCGTATCCAGGGGACTTCATTCTTTATGGCTATAGCGGTCGCGAGGGAATGTTACACAATCCGGTCCAAAACTGTCCTACACAGTCGGAATACAAGGCCCGCCCTTCAAACACAATGTCCTGCACGATCTCGAATGCATCTTCTGAGAGTATGGACCAGCCTCTGGTTAATAACCTCGCGCACCGTGGAGTCTGGCTACGCCATGGAGAGCCTTCACGCTCATACCACAGACCTATGAGTCCCTCCTTCCTACCTCCGTCACATGATATGGTTATGACGAGACTCACTCAAAAGCAGTTTCTTTTCTAGCTATCTCCATGGTCTCCCTAATCGATTCTTGCCTGTTCTACAAGTCCTAGACCTCTTTCGGGAGGTGCTCGTTAAACACTATCGCCGGGCCTATGGAAATTCAAGCCAAAATCTGACAGAAACATGGACAGCTCTGCATTCATTGGGGCTCATACCGAGTTTGGTGGGTTCATGGATTCCCTCCTTCATCTTCCTCCATCCGAGGACACTTTTCTCCTCCGAAAGGCACTGGCCTCGATTCCCGCGTCAGCCTAGTCACGCCAGGTGGTCACAAGGACAACGAGCGGTCATCGCGTACTGACTTGACTTCTCTTTATCGCGTCTCTGCGCGACGACGAACACGGATGGGTGAGACTAGGTACTGTGAGTACAAGCGAGACACATACCTGGACGAACACGGATGTGTGAGACGACGCGCAGGTTCCAGTGAGTCAGGTAAAATCCCCGATCCGTGCGCACGGACGCTACAACAACAACACTCTTTCTGTGCGACACTGGGCAGACTTTGACGGTGGTCTGGCTTCGCCTCAATTCCAGTTGATCTCCAACGTCGAGTCAATTTAATAACGAGTAAACCCATAGATTGGATCTCACAATACCTAGGCCCGGGCTCTGCGTTACTATGACTTTGAAGCATCTGCTCAGCTCAGAGAGCGGCTCTCAATATCTTATTCCATCAAGCTCCAGTTCGCCCACGGAGATAGTCGGGAAAGACGCCAGGCTCCCTAGGTCCACCGTGCACATGAGGCGTTTGCTCTTTTCACCAGCTCTTTAAGACTTCACACACACGTGAATACCTCATCCACCATCAACACACAATGGCTACGGTCTCAATTCAGAGGCGGTCTATTGCAGAACATCTCAAAGCCGGTATAAACGCCACAACCGGACCATCGGACAGAGCCATTCTTCCGTTCGTCCCACGCTCCATCAAGCTCCTCGTTGCCTTGCTTTTCATTCTTGGCTGGCGCAGTCGGCCCTTCTTGCGGCATAGGGAGTCGAGCTAATACTCCATACATCTGAGAGTTAGGCCCAAGGGAACTCACTGGGGTTGTATTTGGTGTGCATCAGTCAAGGTGCTGCAGTTCTACGTCCGACTTCGACTGGGTGCCTTCTTCAAAACCCGCACTGTCTCCGACAAGAGGAAATGGCTCAGCGATATTTCACCTGTGGGGTCCAACCCATTCTAGCTCGCTTCGACCGTAAAGCGCTATGCAAGTCAGTCTGATCACCGTGACTGGAAATTCAGATTTTTACTTTGCTAACTTTCATAACTTCTTATGACAGGTATTGACGACATCTCTTTAGACCGTCTTAGTGATATATCAATTCGGAAATCTTGTGATGAAGCTCGGGGGAAAGTAGAATCTGAGCTTCTGCCGGCGCAGTTTGAAGACGAGGTTTTCCAGGCATTGTGAGCTGATGCAGTGACGCAACCCTTCAACTACATGTATCATATCCTCTAATCACTCGCAGAGGCTCTTTACATTGCTATCCCATCAATGGAATTCCATGCGGCACATGCTATGAGGTTAGAACAACCATTGGTGGGTGGGATAAGAAATGGGTAAGCGCGAATTATTCGTCCCTTTAGCACGCGCACTCGAAAGTAATGGGTTCTGATTGCCGATATGTCGTGAATCTTGAAGATGTACGTTGTGCACGACTTCGTCCCGCATCCGAGCAATCCCCCTGACTTATCCCGTGCACCGTCAAAAGATATCTCCGGGGCCCCGGAAGAGGTAAATGGCAAAGCATCTTTGCCGGGAGATACTGTTGTGCACCACACCGCTATGTTTACAACGTCAGTACTTTTAGCGTCCTTCACCTTGGGATCTAGCTACTCACGTTCCCAATTTGACAGCTGCTTCAGAGCTGGCCGGACTACCGTCCCTCCAGAAGTCGCTCTGATTGCCTCTGGGTTTGGTGATGCCTCCAAAAACCGATGGCAACATGTACGGGATCTACGCTTCGCGAAGCACTACAAGCCAGCTTGCAATGAGCCTATCATCAAGAACAATATGAAGGACACCATGAAAAGAGGCTGGACGACGGACGAAATCGAGGGTTGGGACAAGAATGCTGAGACCAGCTTGAATACATTTTGGGAGCTCGGAGAATATGAGGAGCTGCGCACGAAGAGCGTTGACACCATTTTGGCGCCATTCAGGGCGATCTGATGAACCTGAGGGACAAAGCTTATTGAAGATGCTGAGTCACATGCATGTGCGCGTTGCGGTTGTTGGTGTTCTCGTGTGTCCGGCTTGGGCCCCGGTCGCCGAAACCCCATCTAACCCTCCCCCATAGCTGCCATGCGATCACTCGTCATAGCCCTGTTTCTTCCTTTCACCAATGCAGGTGAAAATAAATGTAACTCGTCACTGCTTCCTTCCAGCTTGTGTCTTCCTCGTTTAGGACTTTAGCCGACATAGATATGCCTCGGAGGCTTTCTTCTAACTTCCATGTTTCTCTCGTCACCGCTTCATTCTACCGGTTATTCAGGCAAAATTACCTCGATGCGCCAATTCATGCGCGGAAGAATACAATATGGTTAATATCTACCAGTCTTATAGGCGACAATGGAGGATTTCTGACTTCACGAGGAAGCGTCCAAGTATTGTCTCTCCGGTCATGACTTATTTTTCTAATAGCAAAACACCCTCGCTCAAAATGATGCTTGGGCTCGAAGTGATATCCTTGCCATAATTCTCCTCGCGCTTCGACTTCAAACTTTGCGCATGTTTAGCCATTTAGAAACTCTTCTCAGCTACCACCTCGCTTCGACCATGAACCTATGACCACTTGTGTTGTCGGTCTACTAGGTGGTTCTTTCGACATCTCGCCACCGCCCTTCGTCCGAAGTATGTCCCTTGTCGCCCACAGTGACTCCACAACCTATCTCATGATTGGATGCATGTTACTCGGTCCGAAGAGCATCCTTATGGAGCCTTCTAAGTAAAATCTGATTATTCCAATGTGATGAACGCCAAAATGGGACACGGGACTAGGGCATATAAATAGTCCCGTACATAATCCCTGGAAAGGACGAATCGTCCTTCGGTATCACCATGAAGTCTCTATTTTCCCTGGCCCTGGCCAGCTTGACTGCTCATCTCGTCAATGGGCACTGTAAGCTCATGTACACTCTCGAACGAAGTCGCGTTCTCATTCACAAATGACGTTCCAGATACATTCCCCCAATTCATCAACAACGGTGTTGACTCGACAGACTGGCAGTACATTCGTATGACGGATAACTACGACTCAAATGCCCCGGTCAGCTGTCGCATTGTACCTTTCTGTCCAACCTTCAATATTGATATCCATTTTTATCAGGTTACCGACGTCACATCTTATGAAATGAAATGCTACGAGAATAGTACCGCCAGCGGAACAAGTATTGCTACTGTCACGGCCGGTTCGACTGTCGGCTTCATTGCAGATAACTCTATGGGTCATCCTGGGTACTTCGACGCCTACATGAGCGCCGCCAATCCAGCAAATCTGGAGTCTGCCGGGTCTGGTTCAACCTGGTTCAAGATTCACGAGTGGCCCCCGAGCTACAACGCAAGTGTCGGTTTCACTTTCCAGTATGAGGGCGCGACACAGGTTACATTCACCATCCCATCGCAGGTACCAAGCGGTACGAGTTCCTCACTCTTCTATGTGAATGCACGATTGTGATTCATTCCTTCTCGTCTATATCGGCAGGCCAGTACCTCCTCCGATTTGAGCAAATTGCTCTCCATGTGGCTTCAACGTATGGTGGAGCTCAGGTAAGTTCTGAGGCTGGCCATCAAATATGGACTACATCAGACCCAAGACTCTCCACACCAGTTTTATATTGCTTGCGCCCAAATAAACGTGAGTTCAGTTTCTCATGCCATTCAATCACTCCTCATACTTTGCACCTGAACGGATAGGTTGTTGGGGGCGGAACTGGAACGCCAGGGCCCTTGGTCGCTATCCCAGGCGTCTATACTGGATACGAGCCCGGCATCCTGATCGGCGAGCCCATCAAACAATCGTTAGTGTGAGGGTAATGTGGCTGAAACCACCATCCACGCAGATATCTACAATGCTTTCCCCGCGAACTACACTGGTTATCCCTCACCGTGAGTGAAGCTCAAACCCTAGCCGCCCAACTTTGCCCATCTAACCAAGGTCAACAGCGGACCAGCAGTCTGGCCGCCAGTTTCTGGAAGCACGGTATGCTGATGCCATGCGTATATCATAAGCCTCCACAGGATCAACTGACGTTGGATTGTTTCTCAGAGCACAACTACCGCAAAGACGACCACCTCATCATCGGTTAAAGCGACGACCACGACCACGACCACGACGACAAAGGCTAGCACAACAACAACCAGTACGAAAGCTACGACAACGACTTCAACGACTGGGACCACTGTTCCTGAATACGGGCAGGTCAGTTTAGGGCCCATTTTGCGAACCATCCCCTCAGCTTCTGACAAATAGCCTTATTTTCATAGTGCGGTGGCTCAGGTAAAGCGGCTTATTCCGTTGGTTCCTAGTTGGTACACCATCGCTGACCACCCTGCTGAAACTGCAGGATATACTGGGTCGACTGTCTGTGCTTCACCATATGTTTGCACGTACAGCAGCGCGTACTACTCTCAGTGCTTGGCAGCATAGAACACAATGCACTTATTCAACTCATTTTCGATGTGCAATATCAACACAGACGCCTGTGCGTCTAGATTCTTGATCACAAAGCAAGACAATACAGAACATCCTCAAAAGTCCATAGTTACGTGACATGGAGAAAAAAGCACAGCTATCGCGCTGGATGACCCATGGCATCCAGAAAAACAGCAGAACCAAAGAAAGAATGAGAGATGTCTAGTACATGTGGGGTAAATGCGTTATAATAGCTCGTGTACATTGGTTGCAAAATAGGGCAATGACATATCGTGAATCTAGGATGGGGTCGTAAGGATGAGAGCAGCCATCCGGCGTAGATGAAAGGGTGTGCTCTGGAAAGCCTCAGCACCCGTCGTATTGGGAGTTTCGTGGAAAGTCGTATCCGGCTTGACTCCAGACGGTCAAGTTGGGGTTCGAGTATGCGTTGAGATGGCTGTGTAATAAAGAGAATCGTTGAACAGACCACACAAACACTTGCAAAGCAGCAACTACTAGACGCACTTATTGATGTAGTCCGCTGTCGGGTAGTCGCTCGGGTCGCATCCAATGTTCAGATATCCGTTTCGTTGATACACCCGGACGTAATCGATCCTGAAGATGGATGGGAATACAAGATGCGCAAAGTCCTGCGCTTGGAAGTTCGTCGATAGGCCCAAGTTCAGAGTGATGCTCTGTTATGAAGCCAGAACCAGATAAAAATATGAGTCGTCAGCAAACTGCCAGTGGTCTTTGTGCACACGGATTTATTTTATTTTATTTTATTTAAAAAGAAAACCGTACCATGGGTTCCACAGAAATCAATCTCTGGTTGATTTCCGTCTCTGGGTCGGGTCCGATAGCGGCGGCGTTCAAGGTCCAAGTCGGATTCCCGCCCATGGCCCATGTGACGTACCCTGCCGACGGGTCGCTTGGATCCGACCACAGCTCGAAGCCAAACGTACGATACGCCGCACCGTTGTACGGCTCGTCCCCGACGGTCGTAATCGCCGAGACCGCTTCCTGATACGTCCCTCCATGATATGTATTATAATACGTTGCGGTCTTCTCATAGATTTTCGCATCACTGTAGGTGAAGTTGTAATTGGTATCGTACGGCGCGATTTGCATGGATTGCGATGCTTTCCCCGTCTCTAAGAGGACTTCGGTTTCCATGATGTCGACTTCTGGAGCGCCGCGACCTCTGCTGACAGATGGGCCTGGGTGGTCTGAGCCTGGACATGTGCAGGCGGAGAGCCGTTGACCTGGTTGGTATGAGAGTCCAGCTGCAGCTGTGGGTGTTCCGTCTTTGGTAGTTTGGTTTGGATATGTGCCCACGTCACACGAGTCGTAGGTGAATGGCCACGTTCCATCTGTTGTAGAGCCGTATCCTACCCGCCCGAGGTTGCCCATTGTCCATGCGGCGGGCCACAGACCCGGTACTTGCGGTGACCCCGGGAGTGATACGTTGACTATTTTTTTTTTAATGCGAAGCGTGGTTAGGTGATATGTAACAATTGCGCACTTGGTATCCACCTACCTTCTATGTATCCGGTGGTGAAACAGAACTTGTTCCATGATTGGAGCATGCCGGATTTCCAGTTTAAGCCATGTGTTGGTGTCTCCGTCATGGTGATGACCAAGTTTCCACCTTCAGTCGTGATGGTATCTGTGACAAACGTATTAGCTTAAAAAAAGGAGGAAAACAACAAAGGTTCCGCCTCACCTTCTTGATACCACTCCAGATCTCCCGTGCCATAGTAATGCAAATTGACAGCCTCCCAGAACGGGTCATCGCCTGCGTAGAAAGATCTCCCATCCACGTTGAACTCATCGCTAAAGACCAGCGAGTAGCCATTCCCATCGAATCCCGTCCTCGTATAAGCCGACTGTGGCGTATCCACGTCTATCAAACTAGGTACATTCAGTTTTGGAATCTGACCCGTTTTATTGATGCCTCCTAAATTGTATCCTGTAACGCTCGGGTGATGCTGTCGGTACCAAATGATGATGGGGTAGCCGGCGAAGAGGGTGATGAGCCCACTCAATAGGACGAGCAACATGACAACGTTTAGCCATCCTCGGAGTGAGAAGAGCGTCCACCTGCGATCTAGCGCGGCGTCTCGGACTGGATCAGGGTTGTGCAAGAGGTCATCAATGTCGGGTTCTTTCGTGTCCCATAGGAATGTGTTGGTATGTTGTCGTACTGGCCCTGTCGGTAGCTGTGGTGGCAGAGGGGCAGCAGGTTGGTCGTGCGGTGTGGGTGGTTCAGAATACTCCTTCTCGCTGAAGCCAGATGCATTGGACATGTTGCTGAAGCGATTGGGGTTGTATTGCGCGGTTGCGGGAACATACTAGTGGGACGCTCACATCATGAGTTGCCTTCTACCTTGAAATTCATAGACAGAACCACTCACAGCATATGGCCCGTAGCCTCCACCGATAGAGCCTCTAGCAACACCGTGAGTTGTTTCATCACGGTCTGTCCTCACGCTCTCGGTAGGTGCCCTCCTATGCCGACTTCGCTGGCCAATGAGCGCCGAGTGGTCATCATGACTGGGCGCCGTCGATTGTATAGCCTGCGTCTGGCTCTGATCCGACATGAATGAAGCTCCAGAATCATAGCGACTATGTCCTCCTCTTGGTGGTGAGTTGGGCCCCATTTGGACGGGGACTGACGAGTACAAGGCAGGTTTGCGATGGGAAGACGGAGAGGACGGAGGTGGTTGACGTCGAAAGGACATAATGAAATAGATATACTTTATGTTAGTCAAGAGGGGTGTGGAGTCGTGAGTCGTGCCCAAAGCCTTGCCGCTTGGTGTGGAAGGGGTGTTAAGGAACGAGGCTGGAGAAGTTTGTTGATTATTTTGCACGTGTAACGCGACTGCGCGACTGCACGACCCTTGCAGTGCCAAGCGTAAAAGAGCGCTCTATGGCCTACGCGACGAGGACGCTCAACCAGTGGCTTGCGATTGAGTCATCCAGGATATCCCTGCCTTCAAGTATTGGAAACTTCATAGCTTCAGCTTCCCAGTCCAGATCAAGAACGCAATGCATTTGACATCTCGTGATTGCAATTCAAGCCACATGGCCGCGTTGGCCCCATTCTGATGTTTTGGAGCTATCTCACTTGGGTTAGTGGCAGCTCAGCAGACTGACGTTTGCTTCCACTGAATGGTTCATTTGAAACCTGAAGGCTGCAGCTTTTGGTACATCTGACTTGACTAGCCAATTGATCAAGTGCACGATTCTGGGGGAGAACTGCAACGAATAAATATTACCGCGGTGGGCTAGCTGGCGAAAGAAACACCTTCGCGTCCGCTGTGTGTTGTGACACAGGTTTATCGACTGTGTATAAGTAGCAATGCACGGTTGGGAACTAGCCAACCACTGCGCGAACCACAACCGTTTCAATGTTTCACATGATGTTCGTTGTGACCCCTCACTCACGTCCCCTTCGGGGTGACATACATTAAATTTGGAACAATACAGAGAAGATTAGCATGGCCCCTGCACAAGGATGACACGCTGAATTAGAGTGGACGACCTCCGGGTCGCAATATTTATGCACTTTTTGCATCTCCATCGCGCACAAGATACAACCTTCAAGTCAAGTGCTTCTACAATGCTCAGGTATCTAACTAAAACATCAAGGGCCATTCTCCTTTCTATAACTCTTTTGCTTCAGGCTAGCACGGTAAAGATATCTTGCAATAGCGGATTCTTGTCTTATGACGTGACAGAAGTCTCCCACTCCGGCAGAGGTCAAGGTCTGAATATGACGCTCATACACTAACGGCAATCGTCGAATTTCGCGACGACTGTCACAATCGTCAGGTGGCAACCAGCACATTTGGCGCTTCAGGTCACAAATGAAGCTTGATTGAACTGAGATGAAAAGATATGTTACCATACTGATCAACGTTCTGCCTCCGCCCCATCAGAGATAAGCAAAAAGGATCTATCAATACTTTCTATCCTTCAAGTTCACCAAGCCATACTGAATGCCCTCAAAGATCGCCTGCATATTCTCCGACCGGGTCTTTTCGTACTCCTCCAGCTCCCAAAACGTACACACGCCAGTTTCCGGGTTCAAATCCCACCCATCCACGTAATCCATCTTCCAGCCGCCCACGACGATGTCCCTCAAGCGATTCTTGATGATCGCTTTGTCAGACGCCGGTTGATACCGTTTGGAGAAGCGGAGGTTCTGGACGTGTGGCCAACGTTGCTTGGTCGGGTCGCCAAAGCCCCCAGAAATGAATGCTACCGCGGGAGGGACCGTAATCCGGCCCGCTTTAAAGACACTATCAAATTGAGGGTTAGAGACTGGATCGCACGATAGTTGACGTGGAGAAAGGCTCACGTGGTAGAGATGGCGATGCAATGTACGATCGCGTCCTCGGGCAGAGGCGTCTTCGTGAAGTATTTCGGGATGTTGCAATTCCTCGACGGCATGAGCTCTTTTCGTGTAGTAGGCGCGACGACCAGGGACTGAGATTTCGTTCGCCTGTTCGGGAAGGTAATGAAGTGGTGTACTAGATACATCTGCACGAGTTCCAGGAAGACAGGTTTCAATCCTCCTATGGCCAGGGAAACGCTAGACACTAGCTCACTCACCCATTTCTTGTCCCACCCGCCGATCGTTGTTCTGACCTCATAAGATGTACCGTGAGGGATTCCGCGGATGAAATAGCAATGAGAAGAGCCTCTGAAAACGTGATACGGGAATTCCTTCAGCTTTATGAAACGAAGTAAGAGCCTCTAGTATGTCTCAAACTTACAAGGCTGTGTATATACCCTCTCCAAACAGGGCAGGGTAAAGACCAGAATCTACTTTTGCCCGACCCCGATCGCACGCTTTTCGAACAGCAGTTTCGCTCAGGCGATCCATAGAGATATCATCCAGACCTGTTTTCAACCGAGAACAACAATAAACGTAAGGCCATAAGCCCGATCAAGGTTACAAAAACCGGGTCGAATCCACCCTCTTACCTGCATAGCACTTCACAGTGGACACGAGCTCAAAGGGATTGGCCCCTACGATCGATATATTTTCGATCCATCTTCTCTTCATGGGAGATGTGCGGGCCAAGAAGAGCTTATCCAGGTGGAGTCGAGTGTAGTACTTCAGCACCTTGACTGTGTTGAGTGAAATCAAAATCAATGATCTCTCTCCTGCTGTCTTGAGACCAATCAAGAGCTTACGATGCCATACAAACGGCCAGCTGCGGTAGTTGAGGAGGAAGATGAAAAGGACGAGGAACTTGATAGGTCGTGGGATGAATGGAAGGATGGACTTGTCCGATCGGGTCATTAAAGCGCTTAGAAATGCCCTGGCATGTTCAACCGGCGATCTCCTCTGTAACTGAGTTGTGGTGGCCATGTTAACGTTGGAACTGTTGATGGGGGGAGAGGGGGGACACAGAGGAGCGAGCAAAGTTTCCAAGAGCGTTTCAACTGCCAGACAGAGACGAGGGTGAGATAAATAACCACTAGCATGAGCTTTTCCCATTAAAGCGCGGTCCCCATCCAACGCCCGTGTGCAGGTGTGAATCAAGAGATACCTAGGGAGCATACTTGAGAGCTGGTTGGCTTTTTCGCTGTTAAGGGTGCAGTATGTCCGATGTGAGAGAGTGAAGAAGGTGCCACAACGCTTTCATGCGATTGATGCACTTCCTGCGAGATTTCTTCCCGCTTGGCTTTGGGGTAGGCATCCAGGAACGAATCGGCAGGGTATAACAACCAGATGAAAGAGATAGTGTTTCGATAGTGTGGACGTTTCGAGAATTTACGTTACACCGTGAGAGGTGTACCTTGACTTCCACTGATCTGACACACCCAGGCGAGCCTATTCGCCGATCATGACCAAGGCGGTGTATTAGATACGCGAGGGCATAAGCAGTTCTCATACGATTACAGTTTGGCACGCGAAAAAAAAGCATAAAGCGTGCTGCCATTTTCTTTTCGAAGACATCGAGCAGTGTGTGTTAGTACACTGTCTCTCTCAAGGTCTTTAGACCCAAGTGAACCGGCTCAAAGATCTCCCTCATGTTCTGAGCCCTCCTGTCTTCGTATTCTCCCAACTCCCAGAAGTTGCTCACCCCGCTTTCCGGGTCTGTCGCCCAACCTTCCACCTGATCCGTCTTCCATCCCCCACGCAGGATATCCTGCATGCGGTTCTTGATGATAGGTGGTTTGGTTGAGGCTGGTGGATAGGTCTTACTGTAGCGGAGATCTTGTACGTGGAACCAGCGCTTCTTGTCCGGATCGCCGAAGCCACATGTGATGAGTGCGACTGCTGGTGGAACCGTGATCCGACCAAATTTGAAGCAGCTGGGAGTAGCGAGAAGAGAACGTCTTCATGAAGTGATGAACAAATCGCCAATTGGGGAGTTGAACGTACCACGCAGAAGTTACGACGCAGTGTACAACGGCTCCTTCCGGTAATGGAGCCTTGAGCTTGGAAGGTGGGACCGTTCTGGGCGCTTTGTATGATGATTTTCGTTGGGAAGAGATCTTCTTTGGAGGCTTGGAAGGGTAGGTGACAAAATGGTATACAAGATACAACTACGAGGGGGCGATAGGTCAGCAAGGTATACGTCACGGAAACCGTACAGAGGCGGGCAACGCGAGACGGCCATACCCATTTTTCATCCCAACCTCCAATGGTGGTCTTAACTTCGTATGACGTTCCAGGTAGGATCTCTTGCATGTACCGACAGTTCGTGGCACCTCTAAGATCACCGCCAATTCCGTGAGCCTTAATTCCATCCATGAGAGGCCATCAGCGTCAATCGAGATAAACTCACACTGCGATCCAAGCTAAATCATTAAGCGCAGCAGGGAACAGCTCCAAGAATGCCTTTCCACGACTGAAATCGCATGCTTTGAAGTATGCAGAATTGCTGAGGCAATTGACGCCGATGTCATCCACGCCTAATGATAAGATAAAGCATCAGGGCCCCATACATTGAGTTTAGATAATACCATAGAAAAACACACTTGCGGTACATTTGATCATTGACACCACCTCGAAAGGATCGGCGCCAATACAGGATATCTTCCCCAGATATTGCCTCTTGCTCGTCGAGGTGCGTGCCTTGAACAGGGCCTCCAATCTTATCCAAAATGTGGGGGTAAAGCACTTGACTACAGCCATCATTGGCACAAATCAAGTTGGATAAAAAGTTGAGCCTATCAGACTCTTAGAGACTCACCGTGCCATACGAGCGGCCAGCTACGCCAGTTGAGGAGGAATACAAAAGTGACCAAGAGCTTGACGGGGCGTGGGATGAAAGGCAAAATGGATCTGTCGGAGGGGCCGATCAAGACGCCAAGGACGGCTTTGACGCGTTCGACTGAGAGGCCAGTCCGGGATTGAAGAGCTGAGATCAATTCCGTGGAGAGCATAACTCTTTACTTTTGGGTCAGATGAGAGGTCAGCAGTGAGGGGTGGAAGGTTTTACTCGTGGATTGGCAGGTGAAAGTGATGATGCTTGATGCGCCACGGATGGATCCTGATCCTGCGCGCCCAGCCTGAATGTTAGCATGTCACGGTGTATCTTTCCCGTGCCAAACGAAAGAGGTCGAACGACTCCAAGATAAAAATGTCTATACGAAGAGCGATTCATCTACAAAAGAAACGACCAAAAGCAAAAAAAACATCTTCAAACACCATATAGGGGGGATTTTCTTTTAGTAGCCCTTCTCCTTCAAGTTCCTCAGACCCGACTGTACCGCTCCATATATCTCCTTCACATTCTCCGCTCGGCGTTCTTCATACTCCTCCAGCTCCCAGAACCTACTCACACCCGTCTCTGGGTTCGTTTCCCAGCCTTCGACGTGCTCCGTCTTCCACCCTCCTCGTAGGATATCTCTCATCCGATTCCTGATGACGGGAGGCTTCGTGGACGCTGGCTCGTAAGTCTTGCTGAATCGTAGGTCTTGGACATGGGACCAACGTTCCTTGGAGGGTTCACCGAATCCGCCAGATATGAAGACGACTGCGGGTGGCGCAGTGACACGCCCGACCTTTAAACAACTGCGGGGAAATAAATACCGGTGTGAGCCAAAGGTGATAGAGGGACAGGATAGCCAATGCGCAAGGGAAGTCAAACTTACTAGCTGGAGATAGCGACACAGTGGACAAGGGCGCCTTCTGGCAAGGATCGTTTGACCATATGGGGAGAGACGGTTTTTGGCGGGTCGTAAGGGAGGCTGATGGACTTTAGTGTCGGTGAGTTGTTTGCGGGGGGAGAGTCTATCTGGGAGGGCGTGCTTGGCATGGTCAAATGTGGGTACGATGCTTCCCCCCCAGCATCCTTCCGCTTCTGAGATTTACTGATGGCCTTTGCCCTTTGCGCTTTTGTAGGGTATGTGATGAAGTGATGAGCGAGATACATCTGACGAAAATCACGAAAACCGTTTTGGTGGACGGGTGAGCGATCGAAGCGAAATCACAACCAAGGGCCATCGGATGGCGGCGACTCACCCATTTCTGATCCCATCCTTCTATTGTTGTCGTGATTTCGTAGGTGGCGCCGAATGGGATCTCACGGATGAAGTAGAAACTCGAAGAACCTCTGAATGAAGGGGAAACGAGTGATGAGTAAATTGAAGAAACTCCTTTCCAGAGCATGGGCGAACTGACAGGAACGCCCAGACGCCGTCGGTGAAGACCGCAGGGAAGATCTCACAAGCGGCTTTGATGCGACCAGCATCGCACGCCTTGGCATAGGATGAGTTACTCAGATGGCCGTTGTAGTCGATGTCATCGAGACCTGCATCAGACAAAAGGTAACATTCGTCGGTCACTTGAAAGATACAGGGGGAAACGAACGAAAACGAAACACACCAGCGTGACACTGAATCTTCGAGACCAGCTCGAAGGGGCTCCCACCGATATTGGAGATCTTTCCGAGCCACTTTCGATGCTTCTCGGGCGTCCGTCCATATATACGCCGCGACAGATCCAACTTTATGATGGAACTCAGGACCTTGTCTAAAGAGTAGGAAAAGCCAATCAGCGAGAGGACGAGATGTTACTCGGCTGGGACTTGGGATTGACACTTACAGTGCCAGAGGAAAGGCCAGCTCCGCCAATTGAGCAGGAAGATGAAGGCGACCAGGAACTTGATGGGTCGCGGGATGAATGGTAGGAATGATCTATGCGAAGGCCCGACGAGAGCGGACAGAAAGACCTTTGCCCGCCCGGGCGCGGTCCACGAAGCAGTCCGAGAGCGGATCGTGGCAACCAAGCTCGATGCCGAGGGGGAGGTGGATGCTGACATAATTAGGCGAAACTTGAAGACACGAGAGAGAACGAGAAACGAATACGCAGAGAGCCCAATGAGAGCGGTGGCTCAGTCCAAAGCATTATGGTACATATACCCATCTTTGGTGCGACTTGGATGGGAAAGAAGGCAAAATGCGAAAAAAAAGCCACGCCCACGTCCAGGATGCTGGATTCCCCGGCAGATCCAGCTCAATCAGGAAACACCACCGCGGACCCTAAGCTGGAGCGCAGTGCACGGTGAGAAGCGGGTGAGACGGTGAGCCAAGTCCTTGGGGTATCGAAAGAAGGGCCTTATATAATTAAAGTCTACTTAGCTAGGAGTCCAAGGATAGAGGCGGGACCACTGACGCTCCACGCCGAAAGCTCAGACGCGACGATCATCACAGCGGGAACCAATCTTCTCTGTCCCTCAGGTTTTTCATCCCCAATTGGACGCCTCCAAATATGGCCTTCATGTTCTCATCTCGCCTTTCCTCGTATTCGCCCAACTCCCAGAATGAGCTCACTCCATCTGCATTGCTCTCCCACCCCTCCACAATGTCTGTCTTCCACCCACCCCGCAGAATCTCGGTCATCTTGTTCTTGAGAACACGCTTATTCGACGCTGGTGGGTATCGGTCGTTGAAACGAAGGTCCTGAACATGGAACCATCTCTGCTTCGAAGGGTCTCCAAGGCCTCCCGCGATAAAGGCTACTGCCGGTGGAACAGTTATGCGGCCCGCTTTGAAGCAGCTAAGAGGAAGAGAGTGATTGTAAAAAGGGAGAGAGTGAAAAGAAACGTAATCAGTTTTCACGTTTAGATCCTAGATAAGTAGAGTTCTTCGGTTGAAGATAGATCCAGATCTACACGTACTAGGTTGAGATTGCCACACAATGTATGAGTGCGCCTTCTGGCATGCGGGTCTTGAGTTTGTACTTCGGGATGGTGCTCGGGGCCTTGTATGGGGTCGTCGCCTGTGGCGTGGAAATTCGAGGAGAGGCGGCGCGGGCAGGTGTGGCCGTCAAGGATGGCGTGCTCGGAGTCATCATATGAGGGAAGCCCGCGGTGTGGCTATCATTTCCTTGGCCAGAAAGCTTGTTGTTGGGCGCTTTTGTCTGAGGCTTCGTGTGTTTCTTGTTGGTGGGATAGGTTACGAAATGGTGGACGAGGTACATCTACCGCGGGTGCGCAAAGGCCGTGCGGGGAAATAAGACTTTGAGCCTTGGCGATCGCACACACGCCTGACAGGTTTAATGCCATTTAAGGCAGGTGGGCTTACCCATTTGTTATCCCAGCCTCCGATAGAGGTCTTGATCTCATAGTTCACGCCATACGGGATCTCGCGGATGAAGCTGTAACTCGAGCCGCCTCTGAAACAAGGGGCACCGAATTTCAGACTGGGCGCCACACCAGGTCGTTACATCGACGTACAGTGCCAGCCAACTACCATCACCGAAACAAGCGGGGAAGACCTCGCAGGCAGCCTTCATGCGAGCAGCATCGCACGCCTTAGCGTAGGAAGAGTTGCTAAGGTGCCCGTTATAGTCCGTGTCATCCAGACCTAAATATAACAAGGATGGCATCGCGATTTCGCTTCAGTTTGAGCAAAGAGACAGACGATTCATGTCTGAAATGACAAGAGGAAGCATACCGCAATAGTGCTGCTGGGTCGATACTAGCTCGAAGGGATCGCCGCCGACACAAGAGATTCGTCCAAGCCACCGCCTCCTATCGGGCACTGTTCTAGCATTCAACAGGGCGTCAAGCCTCAACTTCAAGACAGCTCTGAAGACTTTGACTAAAAGGAGGGAAAGGGAAATCGCCGACAATTCCAAATCAGTCCAGTTTGAAATTCCTTCCGCTCGAGACGCACCATGCCAGATGAAAGGCCAACTTCTCCAATTGAGGATAAAGATCAACGCAGCGAGCAGTTTGATCGGTCGAGGTATGAATGGTAAAAGGGACCTGTCCGAGGGGCCTAGGATGGCGCTGAGGATGGCTTTGACACGTTCGGCAGGTGTACCGGTGCCGATTAATCTTGAACGGAGACTAGCCAGCATAGTGGATGAAGACATTCTTTAAGTCGCACGCGAAAGAGAGTAGAGTAG
>WSTV01000432.1:0-26253 GCA_019632285.1 Tulasnella sp. 332 | reverse complement strand
TTTTTTCGCCAACACACTCAAGGCATTGGCCATCAGTAAAGCCGGAGGAAGACAAAGCCGACAAGCCAACGTCCAAATTTCTAATCTTTCACAAGGTTCCATGACCGCCTGACAACACCCGACGAGGGCGGAGCAGAAGTTTGTCAGCTCGTTTCAAGGATCTCGCCGGCCCATTGGATCGCAATGTTGACGTGGGTTTGCTGGTGCGCCCGCTTGACGGTTGATGGAGTCTCGGTCAATTGTAATTTTGTCGGTGTAGGGCTGCTACTTTATTCTACGAGTCCGAAGTATTCTGTGCGTGCTTGAAAAAGCTGAGGCTCTCATACCAGGGAGCCAAACCGCCAGTCGGTCGTCAGCGTCATGCCCTTCAGCATGGGACTCGCCCCACTTGTTTGGTAGACTTTCACCTATTATTTTTAAAACCGACTGTCGCCGAGCCATCAGCACGGAATAATGGTTGACCTCATTTAGCCAATCCCGGACAGGAAGTTGGATTGCTGCTGCAGCGCAACAACATATTGCTTGTGATATCTTCTGTCGTCCGAAAACGCCGGTGAAAATCCAATGATCATCGGTATGAACAATCCAAGCCAACTCATTTTCGCATGATCGAAATCATATTGGGGGGGGGGTATCTCTCTATTACAAAAGGGATTGCCTACGATGGAGAAACGTCCCAACCTTCAATGGAGGGTCGCCGCGGTGAGTCCGAGGCCGAGTGCGAGGATCGAAAGGCCAACCGAAGCGACCTTGGAGTCCCTGGCTCCGCTGGTAGGGGTACTGGCGCTTGTGCTAGCAGTGCCAGTGCTGCACACGGCGTACCCGTACCCTCCGCCGGCGGCGCTGCTAGCTGGTGTGCTGCCGCAATCCACAGCCGAGGCGGTAGTACTCGCGGCAGAAGGGGTTGACCCACCCGTCGCGGCGGCCTGCCAGAGCCAATTAAAAAAATGTAAGACAACTACGTCGCCCAGGTACAAACAATTTGAGGCAAAATGTCCTCACCTGGAAGGCAGCGAATGTTTCAGTCGAGTTTGGGTTGATGGCGAAGACCATACCCGCGGCGCAGTGTCTAATCCACAAACAGATGAGGTGAAGTAGGTGAGGGAGGTCAACGCACGGAGGCAAGACTCGGATTTCAAGGATCATTGCTGATCCTACTTACCCTACTTGAGAGCACATGAACCATACGGGATTCGTATCCTTGACTGCGTAGCTGAACGTTGGCAGCGTGGCTGAAGTCACCGACGAGCTGATAGACACGAAGGAAAGGGATGTAAGCGCTCGAATAGAAGGTCACCTGAGGTTTTTTCTTTCTTCTTTCTGGCGACTTACAATCCAGAGTTCACGCCACCGGACAGGGCCGTGCAAGGCGCTTGGAACGAAGTCTGGGTAGCAGAGTGTCCGCTCGCTTCGCTGGGGAGTCGTCTTTCATGTCAGGCGCAGGTCTCATTGGCGGGAAGTTCGAACGAGCGGGCTTACAATTGGAAGACAACAAAGTCACCTGCAGCAGCAGTGACAGTGTTCGGAGTGAACTGGAGTTGCCCATTGGCGGCAACCATGACGGTCATATTGGCAGCGGACACGAAGCTGGCGCCAGTGGCAGCAACGAGAGCAACAAGAGAGCTGGTGAAATGCATGATGGAATGATGAGATCTAAAAGTTGGGCGTAATCGGTGTCGTTAACAGAGGGAAACTTCGAGCTGAGGAAAATCTGAGATTATCCAGTTGATTGATTTGCTGTTTTTATAATGCTTAAGAGAGTTTGTTCAAATCGGTAAGATCGGACAGGGGGTTGGTGTGTCTCTCGGGCTTGAAAGCCATGACCATACAGACTCAACCTCGAGGACTGTTCTTTCAGGGAAATGGCTCGGCATGAAAGGGAATGAAAGGAACGGGATACCGCCAGGCATTGAACATGGTTTGTTCCTTGTAGTGAGGGAAGCACCATCTTGGATAGTTGTATGGGCATCATCCGAAATCTCTCTCTGTATCAGTCGTCGTTGGCGATGCTTCAGATACCATAGCTGATATCGCCGGAGCAAGCTGAGAACCCAGGAGACATTTCAGGAAGCGATGGTGAAGCTTTGACTACGGCCGCAGTGCAACGGCACTGCGCAGTGTCCGGTACCTGTGGAAGCCATGATATCATTGCCATGGCTATGCAAATTGCATGTATCGTTGAGATTGTTGATTGTGGGTTAATTTGAGTTTTGATGCCTAGGTACCTTGTGGTGCCTCTGCGTGCCTACCATGGGTTATCACGTGATGATACCATACACGGCATTGGCCATCCCGCGAAGCCCCAATCATCCGATTTCTCGCGCATGGTTTATGAACGCCGCACTTGATCTGTCTTGGAAGCTGCGGATTGTACATTTCATGCGCATCCAAACGGCATGCACCATGCCGCATCAAGGCCAGTCCCGGAAATCCACACCCCAACTCGTGTCAGCACCCAGACATACATTAATGTCCTGCCGGGCTCTGGATGCGAATCCGACCCTCCGAGGAGATCGGGCGCGCAGTACTATGATATGGCTCCTCCCGGAACCCACTCAACTGGAGACCAGGCCAGCGATCATTTGTTTTCCGTCAAAGCCGGCATAATACCCCACCCTCATAAGCGTGTTACCGCCTCCTCAAAGTACGAGCTTGTGACCACAATCCACTGGGATGACCGATATCTTTCGAAAACAGACTCGGCCTAAAATCGTTAGACAGCGAGGAGCACGATGTTCCACATTTCAACCCCCAAAGGAGCGGAAATCATGCGAAGTAACTCTTAACATGTAGTATAAAGCAGCCACTCATAAAATAGTCCAGAAAGGAGCATTATTCGGGCAGCTGGTACCTGTTTTGCTGCATCGAATTCCTTCCGATCTCGACACGAGCTGAGGTTACCATATCTTTTGACCACCGGGCTCGAGACTTGGACCCTCGTGCAGCTATCGGTGCCCTACTCACGAGTGAAGGCGTAGCACAAGACGAGCCGATCAAGTATTGAGATACAAGGGAGCAGGGCAGGAAGCAAGATTTGTTACTGGGGTAGCGGTAGGACTGCAACAAATAGGCATATGATTGTAATTGATTCTACAGTGCGACCGAGAGACCAAGAAAATCGAAAAGTGATGCAAGGAGGTAGTATAACATGGAGCTGGGATGATGTGATGTCACTTCTTCCCTCCAAATGTCTTCAGCAAGAGCTCCTGTTGTTTGATCAAGTTGTCCGGCTTGCTGAGCGCCACGGACTTCCTATCGAGTCTGAGCTTCAAATCCTCGAGTTTGTTGGTGGTGTCTTCGAATAAGGACTGGGAAACTCTAGCACCTGAAAAGGGGGAAAGAACACCTTGATCAGCGGAGTTGGGTTGAGATGTAGAAGCAAATGGCATCACTCACGAACGGCGGCGATGGTATTATCGAGATTCATAGCGAGTTGTGCATGATGCGCGTACTCGTCCTTGAGCTTGCTGAAGAGGTCACGGAGGATTTGCTGTTTTTTTTTAAAAGACGTTTTGAGATTTTGAGGCGGGTCCAGATGTTTTTGAAGTATGACACAAAGCGGTGGAGCAAGAATTGTGGGCAGTTGCATGGGTATATCAAGCGACATCCACAGGCGACATCAAGGATGGTCAAAGGCAAAAGAAGTGGAGGTCATTGAAACAAGTCAGCCTCTCAAAGCGCCGCAACGGTTGCAAATATCACGCTTGGTTTTGTCGAACAAGTGGTAGGAAACCGTGGAAGCCATACGGGGCTCAGTACGATCGACCTGCTGGTAGTCATAAACGTCTCACGTGAAGAGCGAGCGCACACCCTTTGTCCGTAGACTCGCCGGGACTGAGTCTGTTGTGTAACTGGAGATGAAAACAATGAGATAGAAAGGAATAGACGTACGTTTGAAGCCTTGATCAGATCTGTCATGGCAGTCCTACGCTCCGCGGCGGTCTTTTGGTAATCATCAGCCGCTTGGTCAAATGCTATGGTTCCAGCGCTGATAAGAGATAGGGTATGAGATTTTTTTTCTCTTCTTCTTCCTTTTGCAAACAAGGCAAGGCACTCAAATCCCAACTCACATAAGTTTCGTTTCGACCGAGCTTTCTAACATGCCGTGGATGAGACGGATGTGATCCATAGCGGGAACGAGGGTGTCGGCGAGCTCCTGTTGAAGATCCTTGGAGTAGGCCGACATTGTAGCTGATCCGAGCAGGAAAAGGATGAAAAGAACGTCAGGCATTCAGGTGATGTTGCGCTGCTTCTGAAATAGAATCATTATCACTAACGTTGAATACCATCCGCACGGGCCATATATTCTTCTTGAATAGCATCGCGCGCGCTAGAACAAAAAAGCGTTCCTTCCATCAGTTTTGTTGATAGATCATGGCTGTGGTTAGGCCCACTCGTCTTCGGAATTCTTCAGGTTCTCGATCAATGCGCGTCCTTCGTCCCAGTCCTCGCTGAAGCCTCCGTCCGACGACTCGCAGGCAGACTCGTCCTGGCAAGTAAAGCTATCTTCATCCAGGGTATAGCTCAAAGTATGCCTGAAATGATTGGAGTTCGGGATAGGTTGTGTCGGTGCAGCGGAGGATGAACGCTGCTGCTGTTGTTGTTTTTGTTGAGTGACCAACAGTGGCTCACGAGACTCAACCTCATCGAATCGCCCCGAGCCTTCACACATAACGTGTTACAACGCGGAAAGACGTAAAAAAAAAACAATTGAGCGAGCAGGGAAGGCAAAAATGGCCCTGAAGAGAGTTGGCCGCTCACTGAGCAAGAATTTCTTTGCAGCTCGGGTATTTTTCCTCTTGAGGTGCTTGGATAGGTCGTGTTCATACTTGACCATTGTTGATTTGAATAGTCCTTATGGCTATCAGTGGCGGGAGCGAAAGGGGTAGATAAAACAAAGGCGTTGGCAGAAAAGGACCAGGGGTGAAGGGACGGCCGTGTGCGGGTACGAACGGGTTGCGTCTGTTGAAACCTCCGAGACATCTTCCCCTTCCTTCCCACTCATCCTTTGCCATCCACCCACCCGTCACGACACTCTCCCTCCTCTCTATCCTCGTCCAGCTGGGTACTGCTCCTTTGAAAGCGTACCTCCGTCGAACTTGGTCTCAGCTTCGTCTTTCTACCCAAGATCTACACCTCCCGTCGCTTCTTCGGTAGTCTGCGATTTAATTCAACCGCTGAATATTGGCACACTTTACCATCCACCCCGTCACTCCCTCAATCTCTCCCAATCATGAATCGCCCACACAAGCAGTCAATGGCCGAGCTTAAGCTTCGTCGTCTAACGGAGCACAATCAGAGATTACGGGATGACCTTGCACGACCGAGGATCAAAGTCAGCGAAGCGAGTGCCAGGTATTTTTACTCCGCTTTTTTCTTCGCGACTTGCCAACTTACCTTCGCAATCGCTCGATCTCGATAGCCTCGTCCGGTACTGCAAGACCACAAAAGATCATCTCGTACGTTTTCCTCACCAATTGCGATTACGACTGGCCTGTCATTTTGACTGACCCCACCTTTTCCTTATATCTTTGTTTCACTGATATAGGTACCTTCAGTTTGGGGACCAGTTGGGAAGGGCGAGGATCCATACGCGCCGCCCGCGCAGGGGTGCAATTGCGTCGTGATGTGAAGGGGAATCTCTTGGTGGACGCCACGCCACACACGCCTTCCAAGCAGCCACAGATCCTCTCTTGTACACCCCCGTATGCTACTTCGACACATTTTCATTCCTGACGTCCGCCATTCCCCCTCTATTTTCGACAGATTGCGTGCATGATGTCTCGCTGTCCCCTCTTTTCCACACCTGTATGTATGGATTCTCCTCCTTCTATCTATCTCTTGGCGGTCATTCCATTGGTCAACTTCCTTCTTTTCGGAGCTTATTTCCTCCTTCCTGTGCATGTCTTGGCCCGCTTTTCTCAGTCCCTGCAAAAATATATACATGTGGGATGGCCATCCCGCCCCATCTCCCGTTATCTCATGTTTAGGCGGAAAGCCGTGATAAAGGCGGCCCGAAAGTCAACATCGAAATATGGCTGTGCATGCGAGGTTAAGTTCTATTCACTCTCCAAGCATAGTGTCATCGTCACTGTAGCCATTCATTCACCACCTTCTTCAAGTGCGCCGGAGGTATAGCACCCATGAAGTGTCCTATAGGCTTCCCGGCTTTGAACGCCACCACCGTCGGCAATGACCGTATCTTGTGAGTAAAAGAGAAATGGAGGTAGTGTTGCAGGGGGTCAGCAATCCACGGTTTTGAAAGAAAGGATTATGGTTTTGGATCTATGGAGAAGTGTTCGATGTGCCGAGTAGGTGCGTACTTTGTAAGCTTGGCTTAAGCCTAACTGCACGTCTGTGTCCACTGTAACGAGGTCGACCTCTTTGCCTCCGGTCTCAGCGACATCGGAGGTTACTGAAGATGCAAGTCCCAGTCATATTGAGCCCAAAGAGATCGTGAAGTGAGTTTAAAATCACGTACGCTGTTCCAAATGGGGAGAGAGCGTTTTGCACGGGCCGCACCAGCTGGAACAACGGAAAGAAGAACGTTTTGGGTCAGCAAATTGTGGAGGGAGCACAGTTGGATCTGGCTCACTCTGCGTAGAAGTCGACGAGGATCAACTTCTCTTTGTCGATAGCTTGGATCACTTGCTTTTCAAAAACCTCCTCGGATGCATTGAGATAGTGCTTCCGAATTGCGCTTGAGCCGTGGAACGTCCGTACTAGTGTCAAGCGTGATGATGGTGCAGACGCCAAAACATTTCGAACAGGCGCAGTTAGCTTCAGCGACCGTAGGTAAGACATTCAAAGTGGAATTCTAAAAGGACGGATGGAGTTAGCTAGATATTGGGCCCAGCTTTGAGACAACGTCGCCCTTACAATTTCGAATCGAGGTGGTGTTTTGAACTTCGCCGTTTGAGTTCTCCGTAGGTCGTAATATCGACTGTTGTGCCTGGAGCGCTCACACCTCGCACCTTCCTGGCGATCTATTATCTCTATCAAACAGGATGACCTCAAGCAAAGTAGGGCCTACAGTCGTTCAAATCGCTTCGTACAACTGCAATCTGCAAGGTTGGTCTTGAGCACAGACCATTCTTGTCACTCAAGACGGACCTCTAACGGACATTGATGTCATCTTGCAGGCGATAATGCCCTCCCACAGAACCTCGTAGACTGGCTCAAACCAACCCTCTCACAAGGCAACGTCTCCTCAGCATATGATACACCAGATATCATCGCAGTCGGTTTTCAAGAGCTCTTGCCGTTACATTTGGGCTTCACCGGTCTCTCCCGTTCCGTGATGGACAACCGGAACCACCTCATCTTACAGGAGCTTCAAAAATACGCCGGAACCCCGTACACATCTGTCGCACGTAGTGTGAACGTGGGTGTTGCGCTGCTAGTGTATGCGAAAGACGCTGGTGTTGCAAGGAGAATCGATGATGTGCAGACGTCGTGGACTGGCTGTGGCCCTGCTTACCTTGGAAACAAGGGCGCGGTTGGCGTAAGGTTCCGAGTGAAGGGAGATGATGGGTTCAATGATGAGGTTTTCACGTGAGCCTTTCTTAAGTTCCAAATCCCCTATTATTGAGAATTGACAAGTTTCTTGAAATGAACTTAGGTTTGTCTGCGTCCACCTGATAGCCCACGCGCAGTATCACGAAAAGCGGATCCAGAACTATAAGCAAATCGCTCGGACTCTTCTCTTCCCGGCTCCTCCCTCAGCTCCTCAATCTGATCACACTACCATGTATGCGACCTCGCACCTCTTCTTCTTCGGTGATTGTAACTTCCGCTTACGGAAGGAGGATCCGAAGAATCATGAGGAATACGTCAGGTCAAGGCTCGACTCTCCTTCTGGGCTTAAGGAGCTCGCCGCGCTTGATGAGCTGAGCAGGGAGCGGAAGAATGGGAGGGTATGTCAAGGGTTGAGAGAAGGCGACTTTACATCGTTCCGACCGACGTATAAGCATACGATCGGGAGTGCGGAACAATATAGGTCAGTTGGCTTTAACTTAACTCATTTCTCCCTCTCAACACCTGACTATTATTCAACATGATTCATCTCCATAGTAAAAAACGGACCCCTGCATGGACAGACCGTATCATGTTCACCACCTACACTGACTCAGCCGACACACCAACCACGTCCTCCATTACACCCATCCTCTACACTTCTGCGCCATCATACATCTCATCGGATCACAAGCCCGTAACCGCCATCCTGCGCGTCCCACCTCCAGGCCCCACCTCCACACCTCAATCTACGCCCTTACTAGCACCTCCGCCGAAAGGTCTTGAGGCCGCGACATTCCATAATGTGCCCAGGTATGTCGGGAAGTGCCTGGGATGGATCATCGGCTGGGTGTGGTATTTGTTTGCTGTAATTGGGATGGGTCGGGCAAGTGTTGGCATTGGTAATTTTGTCGTTGGGATGGGTGCGATGGCGTGGTGGAATAGGAGCTCAGCGAGCTCGTGATCTGCAGTCTGTATTACTTCCTCGATTGCATCTATGCATGTATCTGTATCTATATCTCAGTCCTTGCCCCAGCTTTCATTGCCAAGTACCTCCGTGCGTCCGATATGTCCGCGTTTGTTCTCAACCCATGCTCTTGCATCGCTTTGGCAGAACCATATGTCGACTCACACCTACACGCTTCATGTCAAACCTAGCTCAGCCACTTGTCTGTATCATCGGAACGACAGGGACTGGGAAGAGCCAGCTCGCAGTGGACCTAGCCCTGGCGCTCTCTCAAGAAACCAAAACTGCCATCTCACCCTGGAAACGTGGGATCGTCATCAACTCCGACGCCATGCAGATATACGAGGGCTTGGACATCGTGACGAACAAGGTGACAGAGGAGGAGATGAAGGGCGTGGATCACCGCTTGCTAGGGATCCGCAAACCTGGCGAGGAGTATTTCGTGTCGCAGTGGGTGATGGATGCGATCGTTGAGGTAAGTTCTGGCGGCTCGTCAACCCGCACATATGAAACAAAAGAGAACGACTGAGCGCGTTGGATAGGGCAGATAGATCAGTGTCATCAAGAAGGGACGGTGCCGATCGTTGCCGGCGGTACGGCGTATTGGGTGCAGCATCTCCTCTTTCCCAACCGACTAGTGTCGCTAGACGACTCAGACGCGCCTAAAGGAGCCGATGAAGCATTACGAAATGCTGGATCTAGCCAATTAGCAGCATCACTCTCCCAATTGTCTCCCAATCTCCTTCACCTATACAACCACCTACCGGAACGGGGAAATGCTGATTCCTGCGCACTAGAGTTAGCCTTCGACTTGCACTCCCTGTTGTCTCAGTTGGATCCACCCACTGGCTCCCGATGGCATTGGAAAGATACGAGGAAAGTGCTGCGAAGCTTGGAGATCATTAAAGAAAGCGGACAAAGAGCAAGCGATCTCATGTCTCAACAAGATGAAGTTGCGGGGCAGGCCCGGTGTGTTATTTTGAAGTGGAGTCCTCACAGATCTTGAACCCTGATCCTCTATCCGTAGCTATCCAACTCTTGTGTTCTGGTTGTACGCTTCCCCCGATCGCCTCAACCCTCGGCTTGATGAACGAGTGGACAAAATGGTCGCAGTGAGCTCTTATATTTTTCCGCAAGCTATGGCGTCGCATTTGGCTGACATTTATGGCAAGAGGGGCATGCTAGAGGAGATATCTACCACAAGGGCCAAGGTTTTGGCCGCAAATGATGCCAACCAAGTAGGCGCGAGCTTGCCGATTGACTACACGCAAGGAATCTATCAAACCATCGGTGCAGAATTAGCGCCTGTGGCACCCAGGTGACTGTGCTGAAGCGTGTCGTTCAACTAGGCTTCAAAGAGTTTGACGAGTACCTCTCCGCTCCGGACCCTCCCGAAGAGCTACTGGAGCAATGTGTGGAGACAATGAAGCGTTCGACCAGAAAATACGCTCAGAGACAAGTTAAATGGATACAGCACAAGCTTCTGCCAGCAATCAGAAGTCAGCGCGCAGCCGACTTTGAAACTTCGATATTTCTTTTAGATGCTACTGGTCCGTACCAAATATTTTCCCAACAAGCATACTAGCTAGAACCTCGATAACAGATCTAGAATCATGGCGAGAGCACGTATTCGACGAGGCACTGCATATCCTTCGAGGTAATCGACACCCCTAGCCGTTGTCTTACTATTTGTATCTGATGACATTTTCAGCATTTCTAAAACAGAGGCCGCTCAAAGATCCGAGAAAGCTTTCAGAGACTGCTGCACAAATGCTTCAAGGCGAAGATATAGGGTTTGGAGGGTAAGCGATGGTGAAGACTTGAGGAAAGGGCTTGCTAACATCTCTGACGTATCCTACTTCAGGGCAGCAAGTGTCTTGGCGTCACGAAAGCGGGTAATCTGTGCGGCATGTACAAATGATCCACTTCGCCCTGTAATGATCGAAGAGGGGAGGGAGTGGCAAGCTCATGCCAAGTCTAGGGCGCACAGGCATCGCGCGGGAAGAGAGCGTCGCATCGAGCAGCAGATGGAAGCGAGGGAGGAGAAACGAGGGCAAAGAGCAATGGGTCGTGCTGAGTATCCATCCGCGGGCACTCAAGCGGATCCAACTGATGTAAGTCATCCTGGGCACTAGAGTAACTTTGCGACACGACTTGACGCGTCCAATAAGACCACGTGCTCCGACCACAACATTTCGATTACGACCACTTCATACGTTTCTCATATGCAAGCCATTCTTTCCGTCCATGCTATCAAACGTGAGGCCTCCTTCCTGCGTTGATCTGCGTCATGCAGTTAATGAGTCGACTAGCTTTTACTCGAGCTCTCGCGGCTTTATCCAGATATGGAGAAGACATGGACATCCAAGCAACGCCCAACTTTCTCTCCTTATCAGCTACTAACTCATCCAAGTCAGCGTACGGCCGCTTCAAGATCGCACCAGGATTCTTTGAGAAGTACAAGGTTGGAACGGACGCTGTAAGAAAGGAGTTTGAATTCGGTATAATCCCAAACGCAGACGAAGACGATATTGCGCAAGCGGAGACGGCATCAGGCCAGATCCTCGTCAAAGTGAGTAGCGTATCTTGTTCATCATAAAAATAAATCCTTTCGCTGAATATCGCGCCTCATAGTCTGTCTTATCCATACTGAGACACCGCGGCTTTGAGAAGAGTGTGGAGAAGTGCGAATTATCCATCGTTCCTGGCCGATCTAGCGTGACGCAGCAGGCTTCCGGCACCACCACCTCTTCAGATGGAGGCTACCAATCTGTTCTTCTCTTTCGGCTGCATTGCAAGCATGGAGTCACTAAGACTCATCGCTTGTCGTTAAACGCGCCTCCAGCATTCTTAGCACCGCACATTCCAGCATCGCCCAGCCAATCGCGCGTCGTGGTGGGACCTAGAGCGATTAAGGACCTTATTGACCACTTTGCGAAAACGAAAGGGAAAGGTGCTCGCGGTGGTGACTTGCAATTGATCTGGGCTTGGGGAGCAACAGAAGTCAAAGTACGAACACTACGTGGTCTGATTCAAGGCCACACAGGTATGTTGCTATGTATGATGACTGGAAGTAGGACTCTGAGAGTGCAGCATAGATTCTCAAATTGCGACGTCGATTACTGTTGAGGCGGAAGAGTTTGACGAATACGACATATCGGACCCTCCCGTGTCGCTATCATTTCATCTCCGCGAGTTCATTGTGAGCCAAATAACCTTATCAGCTTATTAACAAAGCTGTTTGCTAAGCGTAAGGATAGGCTGCTACGACATTGGCCGAGAACCTTTCTCTCCAACTCAATCTTTCTTTCACGGAACCAGCCGCACCGCTTTGCATCACTATTGAATCAGACTATCATGAAAGCCTTTTCGTTCTAGCGACTCGCCAAGTCCCTGGTACCGCTCTTGAAGAAGAGGCAGTAGCAGCTGTCGCGAACGGAAAGAAGCGAGGCCGAGATGCAGACGACGCTTCTAATCAGAAAAAGAAGAGCATGAAGGTCGTGACCGTGGAGCCTACACTGAACAAATCGTTTAAGAAGCCACAACCACCACCTCCACGGCCAAAATCCCCGACTAGGACTGTTCCAAGCGCGTCGTTCCGTGAATCAAATCCTCCGCTGAATATGCAAAGTCAGACTATAGGAGCTGGCCCCTCACACTCGCTTTCGTATTCCAATTCCAATTCCAATCCCAATCCCAATCCCAATTCTAGGCCTCTGTTCCTGCCTTCTTCTCAAGCCGGGTCGCAGCAACAACAACGAATCGAGACTTTTGCCCAGCTCTCTCAAGCGGAGCAAGAGGTGATTCGCGGTGCTGGCTTGGGACTCGAGGACATGGATCCCGACGAGCTCGCAGCCATGCTTGAAGATGCTGGTGACGAGGATTTCGAGATGGAGATGGAAGCCCCGATGCCTCAACCAGTCACTAACGACAGTGCAGATGAAACTCGGGAAAGTCCCGATTGGTTTGCTCCGGCACCCGGTAGATCTCAGCCAGCGATGTCCAGGGCGGGCTTACGGGCGCCGGATGGACTGGGAATGAGTGAAGAGGAGATCAATGAAATGGAGATGGATCCTTTTGATAACGGCGATGGGGACGGAGACAGTTTTTTGCCTTTCACACAGACCAGCCTTGCCGATCGCACTAGGAACTCCAAAGTAAGTTGATTTGACTTGCATGTAAGATGGTCTCCTGCGCTTAACCGAACTCCTCAATAGCACTTCGAAGCGTTAGACTTCGGGGACGATTAGAATTAAAAAATGTGACAGCTTGTGATTATAATGTGTATGGGGTGCGTTGGAACGTTGGTGGCGATATCATTGCACCACCTTCCAGTACATCGCGCTGCAACCCCACCCAGCAACGACCGATTGTTCTACCTTGGCATTCTTTGCCACTTTCTTTCCCTTGAGGTCCGTCAGAGCGCTCACTGTCCTTTCCCTCGCCATCATCCTGTTGAGTTGGTCATCAACGTCGTAACCGCCAATGAATGACACGGAGGGGAGTGGAGTTGGGACCGCCATACTTGACCGTTTTCCGAGTCCAAGTTGGTAGTTGGAGTTGGCTCCCCATACAAGCACATCGCTATATGGTGGGTAGAAAGTGTATCAGCCAAGACATTCAACGTACAGGGCATTAAACGCAACTCACCGTCCCTTTCTCGTCTGATCGCCATTTTGTGCATGGACGTTTCCGTCCAACTGGAACGTATCAAGGAGAACAATTGTATGTCCTGTCGGGCTTGCAGAAACAAGCTTACACGCCAGCGGTTGATTTGACCTTGTCACTTCGTTGTACTCCTTCACGCCCGAGATCACCTTCACTTTCACAGGCGTGCCCTGCGCCTGAATATATCCTGCGTTCCCGAGGCTTCCAAACTGGCCCATACCTGCGGCGAGAAGATCAATGTTTATGTCCGACGAAGTAGGTACGGCTCCTTTGGAAGTCTCGACTGTGAAGTAGACGATGTCCCCGCCCGCTGCAACGTCGATGCATTTTACATTGGTGCCTCCAGGGTATCCGCGGGTGAGGATGATCTCTGTGGGCGCCGGGACGAAATCTGTAGTGTACGCGCCGCCGAGAGCCATTTGTCTTCCACCAGGAGGTATGTTCAGCGCCTATGTCTAAACAAGAGTTTGCCTTGCACTCACCCGAACTCGTTGGCTCCAAAGCCAAGTACCCTTCCTTCCTTCCTCGTCCGAACATAGCTAGAACGGGAGCCAGCAACGACTTGAGCGACATCAACACCCTTGAGCGAAGGGACCTCAAAGAGCATATCGCAATAACGGATGTCAGTTTCATCCAAGGTCTCATCTCTAGGTGCTGTGGTCGTCGTGGGTGGCGACACTGTAGGTGCAGGGGAGATGGTCCGGACGGCAGGAGCGAATCTTGCGAATGGGTCGACGAGGGCATTGGGGAGGAGCTCCACGGGCATTCGAGTTGATAGTGACGTTTGGGAAGAGGAAGTGAGTTGAACCTTGCGCATACCTAGCTGCCCGTGAGAGTTAGCAAATGAGGTGACGGGGGCAGCAAATGTGCGGCCGTGCGATGTGAGAGCGAGGATATGCGAGCGCCCAGCGGAGATCGAGACAAATCTGTGAGGGAGCAGAGGTCCATGTGAATACTGTACTCGTCAGCGGCACCTTTACTCGAGCCAGACTGACTTTTCACTCTGCTGCCTCTTAGGCTCCGGAAGGAGCTCTACGTGGTCGATATTAGGTTTGGCATTCCATAGCCAGGACACGGACCACCAGGATGAGCGCATCCCTGGCGTTTCGTCCGTCACAGCTTGTGCCTTCTGTTTCGACGAGAGGACATAGACCTTTCCAGAGCGGGATAGAGCATAGACCTTATATTGAGACAAGGTGATGGCAATTATGTCCTAAGATGGATTCACAGTTATTATAATGCTTCCGCAGAAATGTATATGGTTGATGCCCAGCACGCGTACCTTTCCTGATAGAGTGAGTGCCGGTCCTGGTGAGCTTTGACTATCGCTCGGCAGGTCAAAGAAACCGTCTCCCCACTGATAGATGTCTCCAGATGCGTCAACGCACGCTGCGTGCTTCTCGTGGAACGCGAGGTCACGGAGAGCGACACCTGCGCCAGACATGGAGCGAAACGGACTCGGCGACTTTGGATTATAAGACGCATCGGTCGAGACGGTGTGATACCTAAGAACGAAACCAGTTAATATAGCGCACGACCAAGGCTTCTAAAAATGTAGATGCACTGGTTCGCGCCCCAGGTGATAGTGTCCAGCTCATCCTTTCCAGTCGATACTTTAGACCCCTTAGCACCAAAAGATGTAGAAGCTCCCGGTACGTCGCATTCTTCCAAAATGTCCTGATAAACGGGTGGGAGGACGAATGCGGCCCCAACGAGACCCCCACCGGCTATGAACATGTATAAACCAGCACGGCCTCGTCCAGAAACGGCAGTCGTATGGATCCCTTGCCATCGAACTCCCCTCCGCAAACATATTCGGGCTGAACGAGCGAAATGAGCCTGCATGGTGATGATGGTCGCCCGGATCCGAAAGATGGTGGATCAAATATAATGGCACTGGGATGAGGTCTCCGTGTAGTGGCCGACCCTCGCCGCCAATCACGTTCCTTGTAATTGCGATCACACCCACGACTACAACTCTAGATAACCACTATGATCATCCGGACTACGCTCAGGATAGCTGGCCAGGCTCAGAGGAGGAGTGCTGTTGTCGCCGCGTCGTCCTCTCGGCTAATTCACTCTGCTTCTGTCCAGAAGTCAGATGCGTTGTTCGTGGTATGGCCAATCCCGAATCGCTTACCACACTATGGCCTGACGTGAACACACTCTTTGTAGCACCGAGACACCCCTTATAACAACTCTGCAGTGGGCATCCTATTCAGCTCCAAGATGTAACCGTAGCTCACATGTTTCGTTCTGCTGTTGGATAGATCCCTTTCGAGTTCACACCCGACAACATGAAGAGGGCCCAAGAAATCATCTCCCACTACCCTCCACAATACAAGAAGGCTGCCGTTATCCCTCTTTTAGACCTCGGGCAGAGACAAAACAAGGGATGGACCAGCATCAGTGTCATGAACTACATTGCACGGATGGTGGAAATCCCTGCAATGCGCGTATACGAGGTCGCGACCTTCTATACCATGTTCAACAGGTCGGCCTACATTGAACAGTTTGCATTGATTATGACATGGGAGAATATTTACTCAGCTTGTGATGTTTTCAGAGAACCCATTGGCACCAACTTCGTCCAAGTCTGCACGACCACCCCATGCATGCTCAGGGGAGGCAACGAGATCTTCAAGACATGCCAGGAACATCTTGGAAACATCAGCAATGGCGCGACGACCAAGGACTCCAAGTTCACATTGCTTGAAGTGGAGTGCCTCGGGGCGTGCAGCAACGCACCTATGCTCGCGATGAACGATGACTTCTATGTTTGTTTTCAACACCCACTTCTTTTAGACAAAGCTAGATGAAAGAGCTGATCGTCTTGATATTCTCTTTGTAGGAGGATCTGACGCCCGAGACAACACGGAAGATCCTAGACGCCTTCGCAAAAGGAGAGAAGCCCAAACCAGGGCCACAAAGCGGGCGATACACGAGCGAGAACTCTGCTGGTCTGACTGCACTTACATCCAAGGTTTGTCTACTCTCCTCCCATCCAGTAACCTCATACTAAACTGGTCGCCTTTCTTTAACAGCCATACGGACCTGGAGAACATTGCGTTCCTGAATTTGCCTGATTTCGGGTAGCTCATTGTTAATCTTATGACTACAATCCAAGAAGCTTTCATCTCCAGTGATGTTTAACGTGAACAGAGGCCTCAGCCACGGTGTGACAGCAATTTCATATCACTTGCGGTAGACATGTGCGAACTCGTCTCCAGGCACGGTCGGACATGAGTGAGGGAATTTCCTTCCTCCACTCATCTATTCGCCTCCAGTACCCGCCTCAATCGTTCGATTGGCCTTGCCATCCTCGTTCTCTTCCTCTTCCTCAGTTCTCTTTATCTCTCTCGTTTTGTCCCTCTCCGCTCCAGCTGTGTCTGATCAGGTGGTCAACACTCTCGCTGACCTTTTCAGTACGCCAACAGCGCCCAGCCTTTAGCCACACTCCAGCGACTAAACATCGCTACAAGCAAGAGCCGCCTTAATATTGTCTCCCGATTCTATTGTGCTTCAGTTATAATTTTTTTTTTCCTTTTCTCTTCCCTATCACCAGCGAAGGTTGGTACAGTACCCAGTCCGCATACAGATTGAGGCCCTGAGACACTCTACTCACCCTTGCAGACCCCAATATCGAAGGCCTTCAATTCTCATCAATGTTCTCGCCCTCCGCCTCGTCGGAAGACTTCTCGGTCCTCAGCTCCTCTCACTCGCATCCAGATCATATATCCATATATGTACGCTCCCGATCTTCAACTCATTCCTACGACGTGTTCGTTGAGGAAGGCGCCGAATCCGTCAGTGCGATCTCCTTCTCTGACATCGGCTCACCCAGGACCTCGATGGGAAGTAGCCAGGTCTTATCCATCACGACGAGCTCCGTTGGGGACGTGGATGACGGGGATGACTTTATACTCGTTCCTCAGTCGAGCACACAATTGAGACCCGCTCCGTCGATTGACGACTTTATTGAGCAACACGTTCCTGCCCCCACCCCTTCTCTCGGCGGCCATGTATCTGAAGATGATGATGAGGATGAGAAGATTCTTGTACAACGCTCCCCATCAGTCCCATCTTCTCCCGCTGGGCTCAATAGGATGGGTGGAGAGAGAGAGAAACCGTACTCGTCTGCTGCTGCACCAGAGCTGGAAGTCATCGCCGAAGAAGCTGTACGAGCGAACCAACGCAGACTTCAAGAGGGAGCGGTTGATGATGGGGCTGATGGTGGAGAAGGTTCCGACGAAGAATCCATCCTGTTCACTGGCGAAATGATGCAGGGTCTTTCTATCGCTGATGGAACGCCAGTCGCCCATACTTCGGCTCTCCCTGGGACTGAGACGCTCACTTCACTCACAACCATCCATGCGATCTCCAACTTTAGAGGACAGAACAGGTTTACCTCAGCGACCAGTGTGCTTGCGAACAATTTAAGCGAAGTCCTTCGGGAGAACTCACCAACACCCACCCTCCGCCAAGCCGCGTCGATCACGCCCCTCGTCTCGAATACCAACCCTCGTGCATTACCGGATTTGGACCTGAACTCCTTCATACAGACAACTCCAACTCAACAGACAGACAAGGCGGTTGCTCCGTCGGTATCGGCACCAGTACAGCCCATCTGCGCTCAAGTCCTCACGCCTACACAGGATCGCGCCGCCAGACGGAAGCGTGCTAAACTCCGGGCGGAGACGTTAGTCAAGGCTCAGAAGCCGCAGAGCCAGCTCAAACAAGAAGGCAACCACTCTGATCACACGAGTTCCTCATCGTTGGTGTCGGCCAGCCCTACCATTCCTAACGTCATCGACGGCGAGGTCATGTACGAGGAAGCCGTGCGCTATGTCACCGCGTACCTCGCAAATCCTCCTGCCAATGTCTCTCCTGAAACCCACCTACAATTCCTGCAAGCACTCATCATTGAGCTTGGCTTGCTCTCCAAGAGCGATGTCGAGTTGCCGAACTCCATCAGAGCGGCCAAGGCACTGCTCAAGTCTCAAATTCACATCAACGTGCGAGAGTACGTCGAATGTCGTGCGCGGCTTGCTAAGATTGGGGACGTTGCTGCTGATGATGTGAAAAGAGATGCAATGTGGCTGGATGAGATACAGAAACTCATGTTCCCTTCCAAAGCCGCGCTGACACGGAGCCTTTACAAGCGACGCACCATCCAGGAAGCAAGGCATGTCAAGCCTGTGACGACGAAGTGGATCAAGAGTAGGGGGTTGGACGTCTTTCTCGTATCGTTTTACAAGTGAGGCTGCTGTCAAAAGCGCACTACTGTCTCTTCTCATCATCTCTCTCATTTATCCAAAGATCTCCAAAGTTTGATTGAATCTGCAGAACCGAAAC
Source organism: Tulasnella sp. 332 (assembly GCA_019632285.1). Classification (NCBI taxonomy): domain Eukaryota; kingdom Fungi; phylum Basidiomycota; class Agaricomycetes; order Cantharellales; family Tulasnellaceae; genus Tulasnella; species Tulasnella sp. 332. The sequence goes on along the minus strand of WSTV01000432.1, from coordinate 7,748 downwards.
GCGTCGTTCCATCTACTTTCTTTGTCTTTACTTTTCTTGTCTTTATCCCTTTGCGGATCTTCCTCTCGTTGAAATGGGTCTCTTACCATATCTTGGTTTGTCCTTACTCCATAGCTATCTCACTCGCTTGTACCATAAAATTTGCAAAACAAATCTGTATATTGATCGCACGCGTCACAGTGGGACATTCTTCAGGCCAAAGGACAAGTACCGCAAAGCGCTCTGTGCGGGAATCGTGGGGCACATTTACATTACAACAGCATGAAGGCTCAAAGAAGACACCTAAGTCAATATCCGATGGTGCCTTGTGAATGGTGGGTGAAGGGTATGAAAGGGTGAATGAGTGGGGTGTGATGGTGACCATGAAGAGTTGATGGACTAGAGGTCCGAAAAGGCAGAGTCCGAGTCGTTGTCGGCGATGGCGTCTTCAAACTCGCCGTTCCTCCCAACGTAGGATACTTCGCCATCATCGGAGTCGAACACCTCGTCGTTATCCACAACGGACCATCCTCCCGCAGAACTCACGGCCCTGCTCCTATAGCCCGAGCGGACCCCCACATCTGTAGCGCTGGCAGCGCCAGTCGCACCAAGGGACGTAGCTGGTTGATCGATTACGCTAGAGCTAGCGTTGATCGTGTCAAGCTCGTCATATAACCTCACGACGAGTTGCAGCAACAGCTGGCCAGAGCCCAATGCTGCCCCGATGAAGTTTGAGCATCCGCGTGGGGAGTTTGGCGAGTAACACTCCGTGATGACGACGTAATGTTTGCTGGTTGATGAATGTCGGGGGTAGAGGGTAGCCTGGGGAAACACGAATGGATTGGCTCTGGGGACGGGCAAGGCCTGAGCGGTTTCTGGTATTGGCGCAGTTGGCTGGCTCGTAGGAGTTGTCACAACAGGGGACGAGATGGTTGCGTCCGCGCCCTGCCCGACGTAGATCCAGTAGCCGCCTCTATCTTCGGAGTCCTCAGGACCTTCATCCAGCAGGTGGAACATAGGGCTGGTGCTGATGCGTTGCCTCACTCCCGCTCTACCATAAGAAGAAAAAAGAGAGAAAGGAGGAGTTTTAATCCCATCAGCGCCCCAAGCCCATTGTGCCTCATAGGTGAAGTCTACACTAACTTGAGGAGCTCAAACCCTTCAGCTCGAGCGTAGAATGGAAACTCTCCCCTAATCTTGTCAACGATCTGCTTGACGGTGGCCCGTTGGCCGGGGCTCCCCAGGATGGCCCATTTGATCAGCTCAACATACGTCGTACTTAGTCGTTCACCGCGCGGTTCATCTTCGAGGGATGTGGGGAACTGCAAGGCGGTGTCTGGAAGTTTAGGCTTGGGCGGGGCTGGTTTCGAGCTAGCCGCTTCGGTAATGGCAGAATCGAGAGATGCCGAACGGGTCGATGGTGCGTCATCACAAAGGTCGAAGTCTTCGTCTGCCGAGTCTGCTGCTGCTCTTGGGTGCTCCTCGGGTTCCAACACCATAGAAGCCGTTTCGAGTAACTCCACCAACGTGGAAGCGGGACGGGAGACGGGATCCTTCCGGTTCAACCCAGTCATTTGGACTGTAGGGGTCGTAGGACATTCCACCATCTCTCCCATGTCTTCAACCCCCGGAGCCGGACCAAGCTCGTCCATAATGACTATGACGCTCGCATCCACGTTACATTCCAGTCCATCCACCAGCGTCAGGATAAGCCGGTTCACCCCAACCTCAAAGGACCAGCAGCGTCCCAATGCGACGATCTCGCAGATGAGCCCCGGCTCGGCGTCTACCAACTTGCTCCAAGGCAACGCTCGCTTCTCCGGATCCCTCCGTCGGCGCTTGAACTCCAGCGCCTCGGCGTTTTGATCTAATGCTGCAGCAAAATTTTCGATCGAAATGAGCGCCCGGAATGTGTTATTGGGTGTCGAGGCGACGCGCGTGAGCGGTGTGGTATATTGGTCGAGGCTGACGACGTATTCAAAGTGGGGAGCGTCTCCAAGCTCACTCGGGCACGGCGTGATTTGGCGAAGTTTTTCGAAGAGGTCGTCGTTTCTGAGCATACATCTAGAATAAGCAAGGGATATGAAAGCGCATCAGCAAGAAGCCATTCTCGATATCATCCGGCTACCCACGCCCTTCTGATGAACCAATGCAACTTTCTCGCCGAGGCCGTGTGCTGTAGCAAGAAAAGCAATAGATCTGGAGCGCCCTCAAAGTCGCACCGGATGATCTCGATCATCAGGGGGACCATGTCATAGCCCTCGATCTCGACCTCTAGAAGCTCGGAAAATGGGACTCCGGCGTCTCGACACTGGTCCCTGAGATCTTCTAGCGTCATGACGGCGCCCACCACACTGACATTCGGATTCATCATCACGGAACTGATCACGTCCAGTGTCGTCGTCCTGACCCTCCTATCAGTCCTCATGAACGGGTCGTCTACCCTGCCCTGCGTTACGGGGCCGAAACGAACTTGTCTGGCCAATTGGACCCGTTCACGGCTAGAGAGATTAGTATGAGGCGGTGGAGCGATAATGTGAGGCCTGAAAAATGAGAACATTGTTGTCAGAGTGTGGTCGACTTTCATGATTTCAATGTTACTGCACCGGTTCACACCATCCGTACTCGCGGCTGCTATCCTTGCGTCCCGTTCTGCGAGGTGAATAGTCAATAGATTCTCGGGTGGGGCGTCGCATTGTAATACATATGGTGGATAAGCGCCGGCCGGCGATGGCGGCTGGGCCGATGTTGGAGGTAGTGATCGATTGACAATCCGGTGTTGAGCTTCGTAGTAGTGCTCGCAGCTTTCGTTAGAGGACCCTTCCATTTTGACGACCGGGAGAGAACGACGAGCGATAGAGGACCTTTTATGTGGGGCAGATGAGAGAAAGTTCCTAGAAAAAGAATCAAGAAGGTGCTCGCAGCACGTGTTGCACAGCACCACAGCCGTGCTGGCCAATGACAGCCGCCTGATGTGTACGAATCAAGGCCACTGAGAGTCAGATAGGTCCAGGTCCGAGTCATTTATGCTTCCAAGGCTCGAGGCTGCCTGCTGAGTTTTCAGCACCAAGGCGTGGTTCGGATATATCCGTGGGACCGTGATGGGCAGTATCAGACAAAGAGTGTAGGAATTTAGGCGTAGCAGCAACATCGCAGCATGATCGCACAACGATCGTAGCACTTGCATATTAAAATATTCAACTGAAAAGGAAACATACACCGCCGCTCCACGTTCCCAACCCGACCCAACTGGGAGCAGCTTACCCGCCCAAATCCTCGAACCCAGACTCGTCATCATCACTCCCATCTCCACGGTCGCTGTTCTCCCCTGTATATGACACCGTCTCGTCTGAGTCGTCCGTATCAAACATATCACCTTCATGGATCACCGACCATGCTCCAGCAGAAGAGCTACCCGTTTGACTGCGGTAACCCATACTGCCTGACGCAAGGGAACTAGCCGCACCTGTCGCCCCGATAGAGCTTGAAGTCACCCTGGCGTGATCCTCTGCGACAAGACCATCTTGCTCATCATAGAGCCTCACGACGAGTTGGACCAGGAGCTGATTCGACACTAGAGTTGTGTCTGAGAAATTCGAAGGCCAACCGTTTGATGGGAAGCAGCGAGGTATGTCAACACGAGTTGGAGTCATTGGGCCACTGCGCGGATAGAGTCTGGCTTGAGGGAAGAAAAAGGGTGCGGATGTTCCAGTGCGCGTGGCAGGTTCAGAATTCTCAAGAGGTGCTGAAGTCGAGTCAGCATCCTTGGTGAGCTGACCCTGCGTAGCGTCAGGCATGGCCTGAGTGGGCGCTGGGTGAGTTGGGCGCGGTTTGTGTAGATCTTCGGGAATGGGTGCTCCAGGGTGCTCCAGGGCGTACAGAACGGCGGGTGCTAGGTCTGCGAACTCTTCTTCGATGACCGTTAAGCTAGCGTCCACGCTACACTCTGGTCCATCCATCAAATTCAAGACCAGCTTGTTTCTCTTGATCTCCAGCGTCCAATATCTTCGAAGCGCTATCACCTCGACGGCGAGGCTCGCCTCCTTTGCCGCTACCTCTAGTGTCTCTGCCAAGTTGGTTCCGCTAGGGAAGCCGTCGGGTCCTTTCACATGCGAGGTGTTAAATCTGACATCCAGCGCTGTGGCATTCGCCTGGAGTGCGGTAGCAAAGTCTGGAATGGATACGAGGGCGCGGAAGGTGTTGGGCATGCGCTTGTCTGGGAACACACTGGTGTATGGCGTCGCGTATTGTTGAAGGCTGACCACGTACTCGAAGGGCGGGGGAGTATCGTGGGAGGATGGCATGAGCCACATGGGACGTAGCTTCTCAAATAGGTCGTCCTTTCGTATCATGCAACTGTGGACGATAGAGAGAGATAAGCCATAGTTTTGATGTGGGGAGGAAATAGGTGGGGCCGAGGACCTTAGTCACTCACCCTTGTCTGATGTATTTCAGTCTATGCAACGTAGACGTGTTTTCTGCGAGGAAGAGCAGGAGATCCGGCGCACCTGCATTTCCCATGAAGGTCAGCGATAATGATTTGAGCGTCAAGTTGGAGCAAGAGACCGGTCCAACGCACCATCAAAGTCGCAGCGAGAGGCCTCAATCGCCAATGGAGGCATGTCATAACCCTCGACGGGTACTTCCAAGAGGCTGAAGAAGGGAGCATCGGACTCTCGACACTCCCTCAGCAGATCTTCCAATGTCATCGCCGCTTCGATGACGTCGACGTTCTATTTTTGGGGTAAAATCAATGGGACAGTCCGTTTCAAGACGTTCTTTGTTATTAAATCCACGTCCTCCAAGCGGTAGGATTCAATGGATGACGTTTTTACATACCGGGTTCATCATGATGGAGGCGATGATACTCAGGGCGGTCATCGAAAACTCGCTATCCAGCTGGCTTGATTCCCTCGCGTATTGTATTGGCGTTAAGCTTCTCGCGAACGGAAGAAAAGAACCCATAGCAAGGTCATCGGCCAATCCATATCCAGTGGTGGCTTCGGCGGTGTAGCTGTTATAATATGTGGGGTCTGGGTCCGGAGTACAGTCATTATTGCTTTTTGATCTTAAATCGAGATAAACTTCAGCGATGAAGGTGAAGTGGCTTTATCTCGGTGCTCAGACCCACTCTATAACGCCGCCCGGAACGACGCCCCTTCTGAAGGTGGAAGCTGGTACATACGGATGTGAAAAATCCCATAGGTTGGAGACTGGCGAATGTGCCAGAACATCCGCTTCAGGATGACTTTTCCGAGTAGTTTTAGTTTGTTGAAGACATTGCCCGACATTTCCCGACGCAAAACAAGACTCACTCGTTCGATCCATGAGCTTTCAGTTGTCCCTCATCACCAGCGGTCGACGAGCCAAGTTTCTCCTTGGCAGAGTCGTGATCGGCTCTCACGTAAGCGCTGATGGGGCAATTTTGGTCTTCGGAGTTACTCCTATCAGCCTTCTCTGGGGTCGTTTCTTGCTCGGGTTTCTGTGTATGGTCCGGATAGGCGCCCGTGCCAGAAGTTGGGGATGGTAAACCGTGGTGTTCAGACTCAGGCTCTATGATATTTCGCCGAGTTTCGCCGCTGTTAAGGCCGCTCATCACTGTACTTTGAGAGGCGTTCCGAGAGTGGTGGTAGTAGGGAAGAGCGTTCAGAAGGAAAGTCGATAGGGCGAAGCTGTATCAGGAACGTGTACGACACGTGATTTGTAAGCACCACACCACAGTTCACAGCACCAGGACGTTCGTGACAGGCTATCCCATTTTCCATAACTTGAACTGGATGAAATGCAAACGAGCTCTATCGGAGCTAAATTGGATCATACGGCCGGGACTAGATACCTACATTTTTCGAGATCCTGATGACACTATCCCATATTTCAAATATGCTGTCATTTGTACACTGTCTTCGCGTTAAATGAAGTTGGAAAGTACATGCGGCAAAGTTTGACATATTCGTAGATGTGTCTCCGAACGCAGGTGCGAAATATACTGCTTTGAGTGATGAGTGAAGGCTCGAAAAGGGTGTAATGGCCGCTTCCATCTGTTTTCTTGCCCCCCCCCCTTTCATCACGCAGAAGTTTGGCTTTTAGTATCATATATCTGGTAACGGCCTATCACAACCACAGCCGCTGTCTGCAGGGCTTCACAGGCGTGTTACACCTAGGTGCGCGTTATATCTGTGTCGACATCATCGCCCGTCTGGATCTGTTCACGCCTATTATGGACACTACTTATTTACCAACCTCAGAATTTATAGGAAGTCGTCGGAAATAAGGACACCGCTCTAAGGCCACACGAAGAAAACGAGAGGACAGACGCGATGCGGGTCTGTCCGTTGTAATCTTGTTTTTGAGCACTCAGTAAAATGCCGTGGCGAAGAGCCATGCGTTGCCACCGCGTCTGCCGCCAGACGCAGTTCATTTATAGGCTGAATGAGAGGCTGCCTCTTCAGGTGAGTCCTAGCGAACAATAACGAGCGCGACATTTGCCAGCTCACCCGTCCGTGAAGCGCCCGGCGACAGCTTCCAACTCGTGGGTGTTCATCGCCCAATGCACGTGTAAGCTACTGACAGGTTCAAAATACACGGATGAGGGAACTACAGGATGGTATTGACCCTCCGACTGGCAGCACCAGGCAAAGGGTGAGGGTGCCGGGCATAACGAACTCGCAGCAGGATCGCACAGTACAGTAAAATATTCGACGTACACAGAAATTCACTGCCCCTCTATATTCCTAGCCCATAAGACAGTCGCTTACCAGCCTAGATCCGGGAGTCCTGACTCGTCATCATCGCTGCGGTCACGGTCTTTCCCTGTGTATGACACAGACTCGTCCGAGTCGAACATATCACCATCGTGAATCAGCGACCACGCTCCAGCAGAAGAGCCATCCGCTTGACTACGGTGGCCCATGTTGCCTGACGCGAAGGAGTTACTTGCACCTGCCACCCCAACAGAGCTTGGCATCCCGTTGACGTGATCCTCGACGGCAACACCACCTTGTTCATCATAGATCCTCACGACGAGTTTGACCAAGAGTTGATTTGACACTAGGGTTGCGTCCAAGAAATTCGAGGGCCGCTCGTTTGATGGGAAGCAGTGAGGTATTTCGACGTGAGTCGGACCCTTAGGGTCCCCGTGCGAATACAGTCTAGCTTGAGGGAAGAAGAAGGGTTCGGTTGTGCCAGTGCGCGTAGCGGGTTCGTCCTCCCCGAAAGATGAGATTGAATCGACACCTTTGACAGTCTGACTTTGCGTAGTGTTCGGGACAGACCGATTTGGCGCTGTATAAGTCAGACGCGATCTGAACAAATCATCCGGAATGGGCCCTTCGGGATGATCCAGGTCGTATTGCACGGCGAGCGCCAGATCCGGGAACTCTTCCTCAATGATCGTTAAGCTCGCGTCCACGCTGCAGTCTGGTCCATCCATCAAGGTCAGGACCAGCTTATTTCTCTTGATCTCCAGCGTCCAATATCTTCCTAGCGCCACCAGCTCAATAGCGAGGCTTGCTTCATTCACCACCTCCTCTACTACCTCTGCTGAACTGGATCCTTGGCGATAGTCGCTGGGTCCATACAGGCGCGACGCACTGGATCTGACGAGGGCCGTGGCGTTCGCTTGAAGTGTGGCAACAAAGTTCGGAATGGAAATGAGGGCACGGAAAGTGTTGTGTGGGAGCGTGGGTGGGAGCGCGTTTGTGTACGGCGTGGTGTATTGTTCAAGGCTGACCACATATTCGAAAGGCGGGGGAGTATCTCGATTTCTTTGA